>JAGDQP010007292.1:44810-68085 GCA_022664845.1 Lepisma saccharinum
TCGGTGTTGACCCAGCATCGTGAGGACAATTGGGGAGCTGCTGTGAATAAAAGACAGTGGCGATCACAGTGAGAGCTTCGGCTCTCCTCTCCCAACCCGTCTGGTCAGCGTGGGAGCAGTAGACCAACTCCTCCCTTCGAGGAGAGGCCTCATCCACTAGTGGATTGAATATGGCTGTGATTTATTATTATTATATAAACAAGTTAATTTCAATTTATTTCAAGTATAGGATAATCAATAGAATTTTGCCCCTCCATGTTCAGGAAAGCCAGTTTCTTTAGGAGAAGATAAAATACTTCACAAGATCATCGATTCATCTAGTTTTTGCGTTTCTTGCAACACCAACCAACCTTACTATGGCGCTTTGGTCTGCTAGAATTGTTCCCTCTGTTTCTTCCTATCCTAATATTTAAGTAACCTGTTTGTTCCAAATTTTCTTTTGGAACCATGAGCATGATAATATTTAATATATTTGTCACCAAAGTGCTCTGTTGGAGACATAGAGTTAGGAATCTGACGTCACATGAAGCCAAATTTACGGTTCAGCGGCAGTCATATCGTGTGGCCCCATTAGAATCCCTATATATCGAGTACTGTGGGTCAGTCGGTGACCTTCTCGAACCGCACATTTTGTTGTATGATTACAATGTACACCACAACACATCTGGAACATTTTAAAGTATTTTACAATTGTCAATTCTTTGCGATACAGCTGTTTTTTGAACAACGATAGCTATTTTGGAGGTTTCATCTGACGTACGCGTTGTTAGTAACTTTCAGAAGGACTGTCTAGTGGTAGGCTGAACAGTCTTAGGAATGTTTTCTTTGATCCCAGAAAAAATGATGGCGTAGAGGCTTTTGTAATCGATCTGTTCACTCAAATAAAGGATATGGTCCTAATGCATCTGACGTTCAGGTGTGCAATTGCCTGATACCGTTACTCCCCGTTAATTTGCAGTGTCATTTAGCTTCAACGCGAGTATTTTGTCTCTGAGACATGCTCGACACAGAAGACTACAAGCGATACAACAATGATCAGGGAGTACAACCATGGTATCGACCAGACGCAAGGACATCTCCGAGACAAGTTGAAGTAGACGAAACCATAAAAGAGAATGAATTTTCTTCAAGAGGAAATGATGATAGGGTGGAACAAGGACGACGTTTTAGATCAAGACGATTTAATGCGAATAATAGTGGGAGGATATTTTCGAACCATCCCAACTATCGACGACAAGATCAGGATGTAAGAAGGGAGTATGGCAATCAAATAAATGCTTGGAATCGCGAACCGACACGACGCTGTAGTCCAAGCAGATACATTGAACACGAAGAGGAGATACACCATAGAGAACATTCCAAATCTGAAAATAACTATTGGAAATTTGAGACATGAGGATCCTGCGCCAGGGCGTCAAGAAGAGCAAACTCAACATTATTCCCCCTGGAAAAGAATATATGAGTACCGTGAGGATGCATGTAATCAGATTTAGAATAGGGATACTTCATAAACCAAGTGAAGTCTCTTTATAAGAGAGTATTCACCAATTAATGGTAATTAGGTAATAGTTTTACATGTTTTAGATTAAGCCTGATAATATTTCACTTAGTTCTTTTTGAAGTGTGTTATTTTGTATATTTGAATTTAATTGTGTGGTAATCCAGTGCATATTCAAATGGCCCCCGAACAGGGACTAAACATATGATTTTTAATAAAATGTCGTATATGCATATCCTGATGTGTCTGAAGATTTATTTTTAGATTAAGTGATGTATTAATAATGTTTTATGTTTCATATGCATTATTTGTACAATGCAATTAACACTGTATTAGATAGTCAGAGGTGTGAAAACTTAATTTCTTTACCATTATATTTTGTGAAATGCCCATAGACAGGAATGGTGTTTTTGTCGTATTCGCTTTTCAGTGACTCGATATCATCGATTGTTTCCAAGGTTCAGTCCCATTTGTCGGGTGCCGAAAATCATGATCAGAACAAGAGCAACAGAACCTGGCTTCAAGCACGATACAGGCATGAAACATTCTTAATACGGCAAGGAGTCCTTGAATCTCTCTTCGAACCTGATTGTCATTCTTGTTGTTAAGGTTATTTCTACCACGATTTTCTTGCAAACGAGAAGGTATGGATCAACCTTATTTAAACCTTTTTGGCTTAACTTGTTAATCGCACCTTTCTGCCTTGATTTCCAGAGGTTGCTACACTTGTGGAAGCAAGCTTGATACTGTTTTGAGTCAGGTAGAAATTACAATGTGGTAATGTTTTGTGTAGCTGGCATGTGGTACAGTAAACTTTCAGCAAGTTTGCACCACGTTTGGCATTGCAAGTCTCCAAATTTGCAGCAAGTCCGACATTGCAAGGTTGCAAACCTCTTACAATCTAGCAAAAAACTTGCTAGTTGATAAGTTAAAAAAATTGCTACGAACTTTCCACGCCAAACTTGGTACAAACCCTTTTTTTTTCTTTTAAGTGTTGGTAGACTAACATCGAGCCTGAGCTGGAAAAAGATGTCTATTATCAGCAGTGGAGTTCAAACCCAGAATCTTCAGATTTCTTTGTTGTCTGTCACCCTAACCGCTGCTTCAAGATTCTTCTTCTGAATGAAGTACATTTTACTAGTTGTGTTATGTTACGAAGACAGATTCTGAAATAAAGCCATTCATGTAGGTTTAAATTTGAAATTTCGAAATATTCTTTAGTGATCCTGGGTTAGAGCTATGAAGAAGGCTGATTAGTTCATTTTTCAGAAGCGAGTCACCTGGGAAGAATCACAAATATGTGTACTTCACTGTTCGGGTCAACGTCATTTTTAAAACAAAGTGATTTTTCCTGCAGGAGTACTAACTTGAACAACGGGGTGACATAAAAAATATGTTGTTTTTTTTTTTTAAAAAAAAAGGTCTTCTTGATCGTACTTATTCCTTCCCTTTTTCATTTTGTATATTTGACACAATTTTCAAAACTGTGCGCATTTCCCGAAAAGAAGTGAAACAATTCAGATTAGATAATTATTGTTTTCTTTCTTTATACGTAATATAAAGGCCAAAGACGCAATATGGCATCGACTCGAGCAGTAAAATATACACATCATTATGATGGTCCTGACAAGTGAGGAGGCTTGCTTATGAAAAATCAACCAAGCAGGTTTCGTAGCTATAAAACACGATAAATAAGTTTTAGTTTCGAATTTAAGCCTATATTCGTGCATTTACTTCAGAAACTGTCTTTGTAATATCTGGTGTAGTAAAAAGTAATCCATTATTTTGCCAATAGATGGCTTCAGTGATCTGTATCTCGCGTTGTATAAGTCCGATCGGGTTCAACGAGATGGCGTTCAAACGATGAGATTGCGTACTACAAACACTGTTCAGATAGTTGTGATGAGTTGACTCAGTGTTGTGTGAGCGCGCGTCAAAATGGACACTAGCAAAGAGAAAATACGCTATATTTTACAGTTTTTCTTCGATAAAGGCGAAAACGCAAGCCAGGCGGCTGCAAATGTGAATAGTGTTTATGGTCCTGATACTGTAACAGCCAATCACGCGCAATTTTGGTTTCGTCGATTCCGTTCCGGTAATTTTGACGTCAAAGATGTACCACGCACTGGAAGGCCACGTGTCGAAAATGTCGATAAAATCATGGACATTGTCGCGTCCGACCGTCATGTAAGCACTGTTTCGATTGCCCAAGAGCTAAACATTGCACAAAAAACCGTGTGGAATCATTTGCATAAAGCTGGATACACAAAGAAGCTTGATGTATGGGTGCCACACGAGTTAACGCAAAAAAAAACCCTCATGGACCGAATTTCCATCTGCGAATCGCAACAAAAGCGACCCATTTGTGAAGCGGTTGGTGACTGGTGATGAAAAGTGGATCACTTACGACAACGTCACGCGAAAACGGTCGTGGTCGAAGCGCGGTGCGCCGGCGCAAACGGTGCCCAAGCCAGGATTGACGGCCAGGAAGGTTTTGCTGTGTGTTTGGTGGGATTGGCAGGGAATTATCTACTATGAGCTGCTCCCCTACGGCCAAACCCTTAACTCGGAACTATACTATCAACAATTGGACCGTCTGAAGGCAGCAATCGCCCAGAAGCGCCCAGCTTTGGCCAATAGGAGAGGCATTGTGTTCCACTAGGACAACGCCAGGCCACACACATCGATAGTGACACGCCAGAAGCTCCGGGAGCTTGGTTGGGAGGTTCTTATGCATCCACCTTATAGTCCGGACCTGGCACCGAGTGATTACTATCTGTTCCTGTCCATGGCGAACACGTTTGCTGGTGAAAAATTCGCTTCAAGAGAGGCTTGTGAAAATCGACTGTCTCAATTTTTTGCCAATAGGGACAAGGGCTTCTATGAGAGAGGCATCATGATATTACCTTCCAAATGGCAACACGTTATCGAACAAAACGGCGCATATGTGACCTAAATCGGATCATTCTAACTATGGTAAGTCAAGCCTTCAATGTAATGCAAAAATAATGGATTACTTTTTACTACACCAGGTATATAAGGATTAGTAAAACAGAAGACAATCAGAATTGGCGCAAAGAGCAGTGGGTAAGGAGACGGACAGAAATAAAACAGCTCGGACTCCAGATTCCAGCTCCACTCCAAAAAGTTGATTTTTTTCCCACCACAAGCTTCGTGTTTAATAAAACACGGTTGTAACAACTTTGGCGTGAAAGATTTGTAGTAACTTTATCTTCTGGCAACTAGTAAGTTTGCTGCAAGATTGTAAGAAGTTTGCAGAATTGCAATGCCGAACTTCGTGGAAACTTGGAATACCAAACCTCGTACAAATTTGCTGCAAGTTTGAGTGCTATCTGAGGAGACCCTTCCAAGAAATGCGAAAAGGAAATGATTTGTTTAGAATCTACAGTCGCAAATTTAGTTCCACTTCATGACCATTAACCTAATATCGTGAGAAAATTAAGACATAAAGAAGTACCGGGTTAGTCAATGGAAAACAAAGTTGTTTGCCAGAAATACATTTGGACAAGGTTTATAATTGATGAGGTAGTCTCGCATAGAAGCAATTTCTCACGTAAAACTTTCATTCTCAAAGAATTGACGTTGCACAGTACATAAACACACATATTACCTCTAACCTGCTTTTCTTCTACAAATTTTTCATAATTCATTTATTGAATACAATTTTGATGGTGGTTTGCTAGGACAACACGTTTAATGCAATTATTTATCGTAAAATACAGGATCTAGAGAAGCTAGGGTTACCATAGTTTAAAATAAACAAGTTAGAGCTACAATTCTACTAAAAATCGCAAATGTTCTGTCCTTGATAGCATTTTAGCCATGGAAGCATTAATTGCTTAGAAAATAGACTGGCAACTCTGACAACGGGGTGCCTGCGGTGCGCGAACACTGTCAGTATGAGCCGAATAATGTTTATGCCAACTTCGGCGCAGCTACATCGAATTGAATGGAAACCATTTGAAAATTTGATTTAATAAAATGGGTTGGAAGCAATGAACTACTGCACTTATCAAGACTATTCCGGTGGCAGCCTAAACCTTTCCAACGACACCTCTGCTTCGCCATCAAGGGGCCTGAAAAACCGGGAGATATTGATATAAAAGTACGGATATTTTAAATAAAAGTTCTAACTCAGTATTTCCACAACACAGTGCACAGTACAAGATATTTTTGCCATTTCACGCCACAAACAGCTACTTAGAATGAAATCGGTAGATGGCAGCATTACATTCGTTACGAAAAGTACAATTAACTTCCATCACGTGACAGGTAAAATGGGGAAGATAAATTATTGAATGAAAAAATCACAACTGAGCTGAAATTTCCGTATAAAACGGGTAATTGTAATGGGAGAAACAGTGGAAAATACCACAGGCGAGTGCGGTAAGTGCCACAGACCGAAAATCGGATAATTTAGTGATTTTTTAAAAAAAAATTGACGGGTGGAAGAAAACAAGGACTGAAAATCGGGTGGTACCCGGATAAACCAGGTCATATGGTAACCCTAATACAAGTTGGCTCATAGGGCAGTTTGAATCCCAAACATCAAACGACCAGTGATTCTGCTAGACAGCCCCTGTGGGTGACCTCAAATCCAAATTATGGAGCGCACCCCTCAACTTTAATTTTTTACGTTCAAAAATCGATAGATACCGTGCAAAACTCCTCTTACATCCTCCCAATTTTGACGTTACACCCCACCCAAAACTGAAAATTCTGGCGGAATCCCTGCATACAAGTCTTCCTCTTTTATGCCACCTGGCGTCCAACTAGTATAGCCTAAGTAGAAATGAAATAACGTTTTTGAAAATGTTTTTTATCTATAATTATTTTATCCATGACTTGTTTGATGTTTTGGATTCAATCTGCCCAATGAGTCAGCTTGTATAGATCCAGTACCTTAATTTATCGGGATATTAGATCTGTGCCGAACCTAGGCCTACCTGTTTTTCTTACATTAATCCAAAGCATAGATAATAAAATAGATGTAGACAGAGAAGCCTCGTGGTAACGATATCTGAACTTTGTTTTTATGCCACTTGGTGTTAGTCTTTCGGAATTATGAATGAAAAAATGTTAATATGCTTTGCTCAAAAAGTCCCTGAAATTGGTACTGTCCAGTTGTAGGCAAGCCAAGATTTTTTTTTTTTTTTTTAATAAGGCCGAAAATAATTTGGCAAAACTGATTTTGTTCCCGACACGTTGCTTATTATTTCTGTAATGTCTATGCGTAAACGAAACACATATCTTTGTTATTGGTCGAGGTTAATGCGATGAGTTCAAGAAAGCTTCGTTAAGTTACCGGTACAAGTTTAACCTATAAAATCTAACAAGCAGATAAGGTACACAGTAAAAAATAGCTGTTTTAATTCAACACAATGCGGTGTCCCAGCGTGACTACCACTTTTGTGTGTTAAATCAACACAACACACGGTGTTGATTTCGGCACTTGGAGAAAAAAAACGGCTGCAGACAAATTTGAACATGGGTTGGGCAGTTGGAAGTCGAGCGTCTTACCGACTTCGCTATATCGTCAGACGAAAAGAACACTAGATTGAAACAATATAGAAGATAAAAAAAAGTTTCTGAACCGCAAACACAAACAAAGTTACTCGCACGACTTATACCATGATTAACCCCCAGTTTCACAATCGACGGCTAAGCTTCTGGTCAGGGCTAAGTTGAGGCCAAGACATATTTTAGCCAATCGGCGTACGCAAAATATGACTTGACCTCAAGTTAGCCCTGGCCAGAAGCTTAGCCGTCGATTGTGAAACTGGGGGTTATCACTTTTCAATTGGTCAATTAGGGATCACAATCCCCATTTATTGAGAATATGTTCCATTTCTGTGAAAGCAAGCGCAGCATTTGACATGTTACGATAAGATAGCAGTATATGCTGCTCAAGTGTTTGGTTGCCGCCATCTTGCTTGCTTTCATAGAAATAGAATATTCTCAATGAATGGAATTCTGGTTCTCAACTGACAAACAGGAAGTGATTAAACCATGGGATAAGTTGTGCAAGTAACTTAGTTTGTTTTAGGGGTTCCAATATAATTTATATTTGATCCCATACACTGTTTAAACCTACACTGCAAAAAATAGCTGTGTGTCCCAGCCTGACTACCACTTTTGTGTGTTAAACCAACACAACACACGGTGTTGATTTCGGTACAGTGAAAAAAAATTACGGCTGCAGTGAGATTTGAACATGAGTTGCTCAGTTAGAAGTCGAGCATCTTACCGACTTGGCTAAATCGTCAGGCAGTAAAGGCTTTAGACGCAAACTATATTTAGTGAACAATATTTGAATTAAACGACTACACTACATTTAAACAGTGTATGGGATCAAATATATGTTGCTGAACCCCCGCACAAAAAAAAACTAAGTTACTTGCACGACTTATCCCATTGTTTGATCACTTCCTATTTGTCAATTGAGAACCAGAATTCCCATTCATTGAGAATATTCTATTTCTATGAAAGCAAGCAAGATGGCGGCAGCCAAACACTTGAGCAGCATATACTGCTATCTTATCGTAATATGTCAAATGCTGCGCTTGCTTTCACAGAAATGGAACATATTCTCAATAAATGGGGATTGTGATCCCTAATTGACCAAGGGGAAAGTGATCAAATCATGGCATAAGTCGTCAGAGTAACTTTGTTTGTGTTTGGGATTCAGTAACATTTTTTTATCCTTTACATTGTTTCAATCTAGTGCTTCTCTCGTCTGACGGTTTAGCGAAGTCGGTAAGACGCTCGACTTCCAATTGAGCAACCCATGTTCAAATCTAGCTGCAGACGTAATTTTTTCCTCCCAGTACCGAAATCAACACCGTGTGTTGTTTTGATTTAACACACAAAAGTGGTAGTCACGCTGGGACACCGCATTGTGCTGAATTAATACAGCTATTTTGTGCAGTGTAAGGACTATACTTTGATTTTCCTCCAGTAATTTATTGATATAATTTAATTATTATAGGGTTTTCTTTCTTAAGCAACGAGAAGGATGTTTAAGGGTATCTTAGGAATCATCATTATGTAAATTATTTAATCTGATGTGCTACTCGGAGGTGTCAATAACTGCTATGATATTTCTCCGTAGTACCCATTATTTGGCATGGGAACAAATAATTAGCAATTTAAAAAAATTCAAATCTATCACAAAGCCATTCTAACCTTTTAAAAAGCAACAAAAATACGATTGCTAGTATTTTCACGTAGTACTTGGCTTCATAGGAACAAATATTTGGTAGGGGGTGACAACTACTGGGCTCCGCACTGCCAATAACTGATACACGTATTTAGGTCTAAAAAAAGTATAGAATATTCACTATGCATGAGGGGGGGTGGACTGCTGATTAGAGGGTGCTACTATTGGTCATTTTGCTGTTTTGAGGGGACATAATTAATAACAAAGTTCATGTTCTGCATTTTTATTGTTTTGCTGTAAAATTAATTTCGCTAAGAGTTAACAGTTAGCCATGAACAGAATAATAAAGCAGTAATTGATCTGCTCTATAAGTTTCAAAATGACAGTTATTTAAAAGTGCCAATGACTAGTTTTCCCTTGTTTTCTTTCTTTTAATCATGGTTTTATGTGATTTTAATTTATTGCGATCCAAGTTGAATTACTAGACGCACATCTCGTACTCCTTATTTCCTTCTTAATGTAAAAATAATATAGAAACAACCATATTATTAAAATTATGAGAACGTAGCAGGCTGTCAGGTGTAGATATTACGAAATAAGTGGTTTAAAGTTTCTATTTGATAATGACAAATTTTGTTACCGATATTACGACGACTTGGATATTTCTTGCAAATTCCGTCCTAAAGACATGGTAAAACTAAAACACTTATCGCTTCACTCCATAGTTCTACATAATTATAGCCTAATTCTAACTGTTCCTGCAGCACAAAATTGTAAACAAATCAAAAGAACGAGCTGTACGAATCTTACCTCAACTTATAACCAATCAGATTGCAATATCTCAGCAGTGCTTGAAGTGGTGGCGGGAAGGCAGTGCCCTTACCTTTTTCATTTTGGGTTTGACGTACCCCCCTATCTTTTTTTTAATGGGAGCTAATTGCCTTTACTTTCAATAGACCAATCGCCACCACTAGGAGCAAGCGTACCTTTTCTTTTCTAACCCTCTTCTCCAAGCGTGCCCTTACCTTTTCTAAACCACTTCGAGCACTGAATACCTGTACGATCAACGATATTAGAGTAAAATATTGCAATAGCCGTGATTGCTGCGAAACAGGAACCAAAGTTTCCATACAAATGCGCAGACCCTTATTATATATATATTTATTAAATATCATGGATCTAAATATGGGATACGTATTTACTTCTAGCGACCCGAAATTGAAACCAGCACAGGCCATGAGTACCTGGCAGGTGTAATTGATTAAAAAAAACAACTGAAAATCACGTTCCGTACAATACCATATTAAAAATATTCCAATCTTTCTCCTCTCTTCCTTAGCTAGATCTTGATAATAATAATAATACGTATATATATATATATATATATATACATATTAGTATTAGTAGTATTATTGTAGCCACGTACGAATATCATCTAAAGTTCTCTTTTCTGATATCGCCCTCTTGTAGTTGCTGAGCGGCTGATTTCATAAAATTTCTAAATTGGATATCTCAGGGTGCGTTGTTTTTGGTTCTTTGCCGAAACAGTGAGTAGGTAACAGGCAGCATCCACAGATAACCATCCGTGCCCTAAGTCTCCTCCAGTGCGGGCTACAAAAATGGTTTCCGTAGTATATCTGTAAAGCTGTGATCAAAGTCTATCAATCACTCCGGAGCTTTGCAGCTACCTGGAACGATTGATAAGTTCAACTCCCAACAAATGAAAAACGCCGTAATCCAAAAGATAGGTATATATTCAGAGAAATGACATTAACACATTCTATGTAATGAATTCTTTTTCAAGTAATCTTCACATAACTATATACACTCAAAGTTCCAATAAGCATTTACAACGAATTAGCTTACAAATCAAATAAGTTCTAGTAATGCGTATAGAATGGTTTCTGATAACATAAAGTTTATCTATAACATTATTGTGTTCTTATTTCAAGCTTTAATTCACACCGATAAAAACAAACAAACATGCTTTACATTCTAAATCAGACATAACACTGTAGCGACATCTATCGATCATCTCGTGAAACTTTTCAATATTATGCATCCCGTGATACAATTACCAAATTACTTATTAAACAACTTATGGACATTTTGGCGACATTCGTTTGTTGTTAATGAAATAATAATAATAATAATAATAATAATAAAATAAAACAATTATACGTTCTATGTATAAGCAGTGATTAAGTTGCGACCACGCAGTAATTGGTCCCATATCAATCTTCATCCATTCTTTGCTTCCACACAACTCAGGCATAAGCCAACCAATAAGAAGCAAGTAAATCCTAATTTGCCAGGCAAGATTAATCGAAAACCGGCGTCAAGTTGACCCAGCTAAATTGTATTGGACCAGTCAGTCCATCTACCGTATTTACATCCATGTTAAATATGAGTAATCAGCTCCAAAGTTTGTCCATATAATGCGGAATCATCCTTTATATCTTAGTACTATACTTATCAAAATTTAGTTGACGAACACCTTTAATGCGTATTAAGAAAAATCTCTAGAAAAATAACAGGTTCTGATATTTCTTTATCGATAATCTAGAATACTGACTTGTTTCTTACATCACAAAAGACATGCGTATCTATCTTTTACCAGGTTTCTGAAAGGAACTCAAATGCGGAATAATTATTTCAGCAATTTTATTTACAATTTTGCCAGTTTAATTAGCATATTACAGTGTTTCTTTTTCATGTATTTTAAATATGGCTTTTGCAATGGAACCCTTCCTCAGAGCATCAATTGCCTCCTTGTATTGGTCCAAAGTAAATGTTTTTACTCCGATAGTCTCATATTTCAGATATCTGAAAAGGAACAAAATATGCATAAATCGAGAGATTCATTCCGAGTATTACTAAGTAACAAATACAGTCAAACCTCGAAATTCACAAAGGTTAGGAGTTTAGGATTCCTGCGAAAATGAAAAAGAAGCGTGAATATCTGTAGGTCTCCGAAATCTCACATACGTAGAACAATAATTTAGTTTTATATTGATCAATTTTCATGATTTAGCCATCAACTGAACAAGGGAGTATCATTTTCATATGTATAATGTTATCTCTACAAGCAGAACACTACAGCCATGAGTTCTGAAAGCATTTTTCTCCAAATTGACTCACTTTACGTGGGAACTTTTAATATATCTATATGGGATTTAAATTCTGGTATTTCCCTCATGAATTCAAAACTATCATTAACATCATTATAAAGTATATGAAAATGGTATAAGATATAAAAATTGTTACTTGATATGATGTATAACAAAAGAAATATTGTTTTTAGTAACCAAAGTTATCGCAGTTGGCAACTAATAATAGAGACCTTGAAGTTACGTCATAATTAACATAGACGTAAGAATATAATAGGACTAGTAACAAGCCAAAATTTATGGGCCGGAAGTGCGCCTTGCCGCCATGTTGAATTGACCAAAACATTGTAACTGGCCATAAGAAGTAATGTTAATTGAGTCACTTTTAATTACAAATTTTAAATTTATGTGAAATAATTTAAGGTATGTGAAGGTTGCGTCTGATGAAGCCGATCGAGAGGTACGTGTGAAGATAAGCAGGTAAGCAATATTTAAGTTTTTTCTTCAATAATAATAGTGAAATAATATCAGGTTTCAAGATTTGAATGATCACTGCTCTTGAGAAGGAAGTGTATTGCAATAACACTTATTTTATAATAATTAGTAGTTAAGGACAAATTTAGACAATTAAAATGTATTTGCACATTCACAATATCGTCTGCTTCCTTTCCAGGAAGTATGCGCGATCTGCCATGTTGGAGTGACAAACTGCACTCTCAGCCGTCTCATTTTTATACCATTGAGTGAATTGTTTGTTACTAGTCCTATTATATTCTTACGTCCATGATAATAAATCCCTGTAGTACGAAGTGCCATCTGTTGTCCCGGTTCATGGATCTAAATACGGGAGACGGATCTACTTCTAGTGACTCGAAATTAAAGCCAGCACAAGCCATGAGTACCTACAGGTGTAACTGATTAAAAAAACTGAACATCACGTTCCGTACAATACCATATTTAAAATATTCCAACCTTCCTCCTCTCTTCGTTAGCTAAATCTTCATCCATTCTTTGCTTCCACACACCCAGGCATAGGCCAACCAATGAGACTCAAGTAAATCCCAATTCACCAGGCAAAATTAATCCAAAACCGGTCAAGTCGACCCAGCTTAATTGTAGTGGGCCAGTCAATCCATCTCATATTTACATCCATGGTTCCGGTTAACTACATACTCATCTTTACTCATGTATTAAGTGTTGAGAATAGGTAACTAATGATAAAAATCGGTGCCAAACCATCCACTTCCTATTGGCAGCTTGGTATACTGGATAGAGTGTGGAACTGTGTTCTATTTCCAGTAATATCACTTTTATAATGTTCTTATTTTTTTTTAGAAAGAAATTTATATGTTTCTTGATATACTAGTATATATATCAACAGTTGTTCATTTTTGGTTCCTTTTGCAATTTCAACATTTTGCAGTTATTCCAGGCAAAACGGGAAAATGTAACGTCCGTCACAACAACAAAAGATTGAAAAATTATTATTATTATTATTATTATTATTTTTTAATAAATTGGGTTTGTGCGCAAAATGTACACCATGTTGACATTTTAGGAAGAGACTGACTCCCTGTTTATATATTTTTTTTAATGGACGATTAAAAGTCAGCTGTAGCGTCCGTGACAATTCGATTATAACACCCATTACGCTAAAAATTAGTGAATAAAATTTCACATATAGTGTTGTAATTAAATAATTGATTGGCATTAGACTTTGACGCTAACTCCAAGTGTATCATAATGCTTTTCTGGTAAGGCAGAAACCAGAATTTGTCACTTCAATGTAAATAACCTGTGAAGTGACTTCATAAATTTTGTAACATCCGCGACGGCACATTTTCATCACTTCCCTCAATAATAACACATTTAGGTCAATAAAATTTCCTCTGTAGGACGATAATTATGTTTCACATTACTTCTAGTTATAAAAACCAATATAATTTTCTTTTCCTTAAAAAAAGAACACTCAAAAAGAGAGAGACAACGTAGCATCCGTGACAACTGGAATGGCTGTATACAAAATTCATGATCATTGTTTATATGCAGTCTGGCATTATTACGTATAATGAAAATAAATATAATCTAACCTGACTTCACCTAATTTATTTCTGTGAAATATATAAAACGCTGAAAATGCGTAAAACGAAATAAATATCTGCTCTGACTTTACGAAACTGGTTTACGCGAATTTTGTAAAATGTTGAAAATGGGAAAAGAAGTAAAAGAATCTGTAAAGTTCTTCGAAAAACAAAGTACATAAAAACGTGATAGATTGGTGAGAATCGAACCCGGATCTCCTTGCCAGCAATCTAACACACTACCAAGTACACCATGCGGTCAATTGAAAACAGACGTTTTCGCACAGTCTTTCATTATGACCTGTATCCTCAACACTTACTACCGCAGAGTTGTAGAGAATGTAGATAAGCAGGTGAGAAGCATATAGCACTACCTAATTGCAGGACTCATTATAATGTAAAGCTTTGAACTTTGATAAGATTTCAATGAGACAATGATAGCATTTTTATTAAAGTTTTTATTTACCTGTTTCCCATGGCTTGCAGTAGTCCAATAGCATTGGGGAAACTGAACGGATTAACGATTACTCCAATTATCGTAATTTCCTTCTTAAAGAGCATGTAAGGTGAAATCCTGAAATAGAAGAATATCACATTGTTATTATCTAATCGAAACACTGACACAAAAAGCTATCAGTATAAAATTAAGGTGGCCCCGATCACAACGTACTCAAATGCTATGGTAGAAAAAAAGTTTATAGAGATCGAACATGGGACAGAAAAATAGTAACCATACAAATTGGATGCCTAATTTCGCATAAGTGCATTGAGTATAAAATTACCACAGGGGTGTTAGCACATGGTAAGCGACGAATAAACCAAGGTCATTGGACTCAATCTGAAGTCAGTTTCTCTCTTGCTGCTCTCGTTTAGGTGTTAACCTGCGTTACACATAGATCAACAGCAATAAAACAGGTCCGAATATTTGTGTGAATCCCTAGTAATAATTAACTAACTTTATGGCTTACGGAACTGGTAAGTTCATCGCCGCAGTAACAAAAGTTCGCCATTGGATTCTATCCTGGGCAACAGCAAGCCAGTTTTCATCAAAAAACACCTACTTCTCGAAGATCCCTTCTAATATTGTCTTCCTACGACATCTTGGTCTTCCCAACAGTCTTTTTTCATCCGGCTTTCCAACCAAGATGGAATATAGTGTTCGTTTTTATCCTATCCGAGCTACCTGGCCTACCAATCTTAGTCGTCGCGATTATTCTTACAACGTCTGGTGAATCGTACAGCCCAATGGAGTTCTTCATTATGCAGTCTTCTCCATTCTCCAGTCATCTCATCCCGTTTTGGTCCTATATCTTTCTAAAAAAAAAAAGAAAACTTTATTTTCAAACACTCGTAATTTATGTTCAACTGGTAGGGGCGTACTCCAACTTTCGCAACCGTAAAGTATTACCGGCAGTTTCAGTTTCAATTTCCTTGATATTAATCGCAAGGTAAGGAGTTTCTTAGTGAAATATGCGTTGCCCGATACTAAGAGACTTTTTATTTCTCCTGTGACCTTATTTTTGCTTGTTCCATATACACCCAAATATTTAAATTTATTTAGTTTCTATATGATTTCGTTTTTAATCGTTATGTATCTATTTCCTTCATTTTCAGTGTTTCTGCTTGTTATCATGCATTTTGTTTTATCTACGTTTACCTGTATATCTATTTCATCGCAAGCTTCTACCAAGACATCGCTGTTGCTTTGTAGTGTATCTATATCGTCTTCTATTAAATCTACATCATCCACGTATACGAACAGTTGATCAAATTATTCAATGTTAGTCCCTTTTTGTCCTCTTTAATTTCTTTAAAACACATATTCTAAAGCAAAATTAAACAGTCGTGGTGATAAGTCTCACCTTGTTTCAATCTGTTGCGAATCTCGAAACTATCTGACATCCCTATCCGTACTCTGCTTATGGAGTCGCTGAGACATATCCTCATTAGTTAAACACTTTTTTTCGGAATTTTAAATCGTATCAGTATACTGTATAACTTCTACCTCTTGATAGAACCATATGCTTTCTTAAAATCAATGAATAGCTGGTGAACCGTCCCATTGTATTCCCATTTCTTCTCTAAGATTTGTCTCATGGCGAAAATCTGGTCCAACTTGGATCTATTTCTTCTAAATCCATATTAGTGATCTCCAATTATTTCATCTACGAGTACACTTAAGCGTGGTAACAGAATATTACTTAAAACTTTGTAAGATGTCGCAACTAACGAGATTCCGCGGTAATTATTAATCTGATGTGTCGCCTTTTTAGCACATCGGAACTATTATTGATCTAGTCTTATAACAATGATAATGAAACTAGTAAACCTGAATCAACATATCAGTTTTCGATATTCGTTAACTGGTGAGAAAAAAAAAAGAACAGAACAATTCAATGCCATCATGCTTTGGGAGATTTTCCCCCTCAATCGTCACTTCAGTTGATGAAGTGACAATTGGAGAACCATCTCGCAAACCATGGTTGTATTGACCTGTTTTTCTTTCAGATTGATATAAATGCAACACTACCTTGAAGAATCTTATTAGGTCTACGATGAAAAAACGAACTTACCCAACTTTAACTTGCGGAGGAGCAACGCCAAAGACACAGTATTTTCCTCCTGGTTGCAAGTAATTGATAGCTTCTTCCATGGCAGGTCCGTTGCCCGTGCAGTCCACTATAACATCAACGCCCCAGTCACTGTCAGTAGCTGCTCGCTTTTTCAGCTCTGAAGGAGTCACAATTTCGTAACCCGTACCTGTGCAGAAATATTTTATAAAATGTATTTCTGAGATTCTTTCAATCCACCATTATTACCATTATTTAATAAAAGCAAAACGTTCGTTCATATTCTAATAAGAAAAAGAGTGGAACCATTTGAAGACTACAGAAAAAGAACGTGCTTTGTCCATTTCCTAAATTTTACAGGAGAGCGTTTTATAAGTCCATAATCAGCATTACGTTTACTGCACGTCAAATAAGGATTTGCTTGTAATAGACAGACTAGCATAATTCTCTGCATAATAGTTTGTCAAAAAGTTCTTCAAAGAGCCAACAGATGGCACTCTCATCTCAATTCTCAATTTGGCAAGAAATGGACAAAATATGTTCTCCATTGTGGTCTTCATTTTTAAATACAACAAGTTCAAAATCTTATTCCATGTATTAAAGAGAATTGATTCCGTATTTCTCCTATTGTAGGGTCATGACACCAGTTTCGAGCCACTTAAGCAAATTTGGTGGTGTATAAATATGCATAGAAAGTTTGAAGAAGGAAAACAGTTAAGAATAAATATGTACCTTGGACTTTAAGCCGTGTATTACCGCTGTATCAAAGAAAAGAGCACATATTTATAAACCATAAGAAATATAAATATGAGCAAATAGCAAAACACACTAGTTTCCAGCCACACGCTACCAGTAACTGCCCGTTAAGTCCCACTTTCCGGCCACACTAGTCACACTTACTCTAAACGTTTAACGTAAATAACGGAATATATATATATATATATATATATATATATATATATATATAATTTAACGTTTTGAAAATAAAAACTTCCCACAAACGACAAATAGTATTTGGAATACTATGAGATAATAATTTTGGATGGTAAGTGCCGAAAAGTTGTATTATTAATTTGTAAAAAATGCACTACAAATTTTGCGTTGATGTTAACTATCGACGCCATTTTCCGAGATCTATCATTGAGTCTGAAAGAATGAAGGTCAACAGTGTTTCTAAGTTCAAAAATCCTACTTAGGAAGTGTAACTTCTTGAAAATGGGCCTTATGTTCCACCGGGCCTTATTGGCCTCAAGTACCTTATTTTGATTTTTTTTCTTCTATTTTAAAAGCACAAACCTACCAGGTAAAGCGAAAAGTGAGTTCAAAATGAAGATGAGATTTGAAAAACAAACAATTTTGTGGAATGAACTTGTAAATACTTTGTGTCGAACGTGTTCCTTACCTATTTTTTCTGCAAGTTTTCTGCGATCTTCCAGTGGATCACTTATAATGACGTTCCGATGTCCTTGAAGGTGGAAAATACAGGTCCAAAGATTTCCAATAATTCCAGCGCCCATAATTAACACTTTCGAGTTATGGGATACTGGACCCAATCTATCTACACCATGGGCAATGCAGGAAAGTGGTTCACAAAGTGCACCTAAAATTTAAATATAAAATTACTGTATTTTGCCAGTTAAAAGCTTATTTTTAAAATTAAATCTTGCTACGACAACAATAATCTAACAAACTACGAGGATCTCAAACGTATGCTTCTTCTGAGTTCTACGTAATCCTAAATAATTAGTGATGAGCAAAAGCAAGACCAAGACCAAGACCGTAGCGGTCTTGGTCTTGGTCTTGGTCTTGCATCGGTATCCCTGGACTTGGTCTTGCATGCAAGAGTCTTGGTCTTGCATGCAAGAGTCTTGGTCTTGCAAGCAAGAGTCTTGGTCTTGCATGCAAGAGTCTTGCAAGTTTTGCTTTTAAAAAAATATACGTTTCATACGTAAATTTTACACCGGATATAAGGAATAGTAAAAGCTATGCGTATCATTGCCTGCCTTAATGCGTCAATAGTAACGGAAATATGTTTTAACGTATTGTTTATTTTCATGTAAGTGTACAGAATACAACTACCGAAGTTCAAGTTCGCTTTAATTTGAACGTCATCACTAACATTTTATTATTTCACTTTTAGTTTACTTGCTGTTTTAGGCACACAACTATGCTTCGTAAGCTTTGACAGACTGCAATCATGGGTTATCGAAAATGATGTCCAAAATAATTTAGACATTGAAGTTCTTACCTTGTAACTATCCATAAAAGTGTGCTCTCTGTCATCTTCTAGTCACTGTTCCAATTATTTACCATTCTCCGTGCTCCAGGTAAGTTCCAAAGGAAGACCAAACATACACGGATATTGTGTTTAACTAAAACTTACAAGAGAACTATTTTTGCTGTTCAGCGAGTTTTGACTTCGAACCTTATTTGAATCATATAGATAGCGAAAATGACACGCACAGACACGCACTCTGTCATATATTTGTGTCCCGAATAAGTTGAGTTGTGTAATTTGAGCGACTTTTAAGCAATAAAATCAACCTTAAAGGTGAAACTTTATATTAACGAAATGAGTTACCAGATGCATTTCCGTAGGTACTTTTACGTGTAGAACACAAATTTCATGATGACAATGTTCGCAAATTGAATGTTTTTTATACAAACTCCAGTTTATGATCGAAAATGAACAAAATTCCATAGAAAGTAATGCTGTAAAGGAACAACAATACAACTGTGGGAAAGGGGAAGGTGGGCAGGGGATTATAAATACATAAAAAGTAATGGTTTCTAATAATGAAAAATAAAAGAAAGTGAAGTCTGTTTAGATTGAAAAACAATTCAGTATGCTTATTTTCATTTTTAGAACTTGTTAATTCACTATAATTAGTATTATTGTTTAACTGTTTCATTTTAAAGTTCAATTTCGAATATTTATAAAAATTATCAAATCAGTTGCGTTTTCTCGTGCTTACCACAGTTATTTAAAATATTTAACTTTCAAAAAATAAATAGTAAGCGTGTATGTTAAATAAGATGTTTGAAACAAATATAAGATGTGACATGACAGACGAGAATTTTTTTTTCGTAAGTATTTTGAAAAATGTTTACTGTTCTAATTATTCATTATAATTTTAGTTTCTAATGTAGTTATGATAATATTTGTATGGTAAGGGGTATTGAAAATGTACGTAAACGAAGAGAGCGCAGAAGAAGCGAGAGTGTTGCAATTTTGTTCAGGAATTACACACCAAAGAGAAGATGGGATGAAAAAATGTTCGTACGAAAGTAAAAATTCAAATTGTATTATTTAAAATGTCCGCATTAAATAACCGTGTAGTCGATCAGTGGTTTAGCGATTGCAAGCGCCCTAGACCCCCAAAAGGTATTAGAAACCATTATTTTTTATGTATTTATAATCCCCTGCCCACCTTCCCCTTTCCCACAGTTGTATTGTTGTTCCTTTACAGCATTACTTTCTATGGAATTTTGTTCATTTTCGATCATAAACTGGAGTTTGTATAAAAAACATTCAATTTGCGAACATTGTCATCATGAAATTTGTGTTCTACACGTAAAAGTACCTACGGAAATGCATCTGGTAACTCATTTCGTTAATATAAAGTTTCACCTTTAAGGTTGATTTTATTGCTTAAAAGTCGCTCAAATTACACAACTCAACTTATTCGGGACACAAATATATGACAGAGTGCGAGTCTATGCGTGTTATTTTCGATATCTATATGCTTCAAATGAGGTCTAACTCGAAAAACATGTCCGAAGTCAAAACTCGCTGAACGGCAAAAAAAGTTCCCTTGTTAGTGTTGTTGTTTTCGTCAAAGAAGCACTAATGTCCACAAACCCAGACAATTGACGATAGTGAGACTAGTCATGGCTCAAGCCTGCTCTGGCAGAAGAGTGATAGAAAGTATAATTACTTACAAATTTGAATTTATTTAAGCCTAACAGGCATCTATGGCCTAAGGCTTGGGACAACAATGGGAAAGTTAGCTGCCAGGACTTTGAGTTAAGGTACCATCCCAGCATTCGCCTGGTGGGACTGAGGAAAACTCTAGAAAACCTCAGCCAGGATGGCTCGGTAAAATTACTTACGAGTTTGTGGACCAATACTTTTCTGTTGAACAAATGTATTAAAGTAAACTTGCTCAATTTGAAGCACTTCTGTGCTCAATACAAGCTCACACGCCCGTTACCTCTAGCTTACTCTAAAGTAACTTTTGCGTTGCATCCAAAACCATAGCCCATATCTAGTCATATTCCTCCCGACTTTATCTACAAGTGACGAACAATTGCCAAATGTACTGCAAAAACTGTTGTTTTATTCAGACTCAATTCTCCGTAACATAACATATAAAATAGAACTGAGTTTTCAGTAACACATATCAACAGACATTTTATAAAATCGACTAGTAGCTTGGAACACAAAGACTTGGTTACACAAATCAGTACAGACTACGAACTGACCATAATTCACCTTTATCTGAATCAATAGATCATACCACGACAAACCTAACATCAGACTTCCTTTTTCCATTTATCAAACTTATCCAAGCCAAGATCTTCAACAAGAGACGGCAGCACTATCTCCGTATGTGTCTTATGTATTTTTATCGTTGCACGAAATTTCAATGTTGCTCCTACAAATTCAATCCTAGCGAGTTCAGACTTTCAGGGAAGAAAGTTCATAAGTAATTCAAGAGTTCTATCCGTGCCGATTTTTCATTTTCTATCTTGTTCATTGTTGAAATCGTTTCAGTGTTATTATGCCCATAACAATGAAGCTCTTTCAATATGAAAGAAAATAAAAAAATCGGCACAGGTAGAACTCTTGAATTACTTTTGAACTTTCTTCCCTGAAAGTTTGAACTCGTTAGGATTGAATTTGTAGGAGCAACATTGCAATTTCGTGCAACGATAAAAATACATTAGACATATACAGAGATAGTGCTGCCATCTCTTGTGGGAGATCTTGGCTTTATTTGGCCCTTAACAGGAAGTTTTTTCTTCTATTGTAAGCTTAGTGTACAGTAGTGTACATTGTACGTTTAGGTTAGTATGCTACAGTAACAGCGGCATGATTCTCAGATCCACTCACACGGATTGCACAACTGGGAACACCTAGAGTCCAGCGGTATTTTTACAGATGCCAAAGAAATTCATGTGAAGGATATAATGATTTCCCCTTCCTTTGCACGTTTTAGAAATATTCAAATAGTGCGTGTGCAAGACTCTTGCAGGTGCTCTTGGTCTTGCAGGTATGGTCTTGGTCTTGTCTTGGTCTTGCACCCCTTTTTCTTGGTCTTGGTCTTGCATCGGTATCCCTGGTCTTGGTTTTGGTCTTGCATGCAAGACCAAGACCAAAACTGCAAGACCAAGACTCTTGCGCTCATCACTATAAATAATCAAGTAGGGCTTTATAAAATTTCAGTTCTTATAAAAGTTAGGCCGCATCCGAAACTAGATTTGTTCCAGTCACTCCCGGTTCATTCACTTACATACTCCGTTGCTCACCAGTACGTGTCTTTAACTGTTGAATTAATTAATTCCGCAAGTTGTAACTGGGACAATTGAGGGTGGACTACTATGTGCGGTCATTCAAGCCAATGGTGTTAAAGGAAGATAAGAAAATTGTTAATTGTAAAGCTTGACATCACAACTTTTAATTGCCCAGTTAGTAAAAGGTGGTCACTTCTTGGCTTAGTTTCTTTACTGAAAAAAGATTAAGTCTGAGTTATCGATGCCCCATTGTTTCTTGGATTCAATCATTCGTTGATGTACAAATAACTTCTACACTATCCTTTTGTTCTAACAATTTTGGTGCGAGTGCTAAGTGAAACGAAAAAATGTTAATATTGGTGAATCCGTATGCTTAGATGTATTAACGATCAGACCCTAGTAGCACATGCACGTTGGCTCCTCATGGGACCCATAACACCCCACATCGTTAATGCGGTCTGGAGAGCGGCCCCGCTTGAGCCCAAATAGATCGATGTGGGATGGACATCGATTAACCGTATCATTAATTTACATATTTTCCAAAACTATAGTAAGTATTTTGCAAAATATAAATCGATTTTTTTTTACTTTTTGTTCATAATGAATAAATTAAAATTAAACAATAGAGCATTCGTCATGGAACAATATCGATTACCGAAATCCATATTGATTAATGTCGGTCCATATGGGCAAACCTATGTTTATTCAAGCGATGCTATATCCATCTGGTGGTAAAATATAAAAGTTCATGTTGTAGTCAACACGCGGTCAGCTTTGTTTGCTGACAAAGAAGTTGTTCACCGTTGAAGTATGTTGATGCGCAGAAATAACATGTCCTTCCACGTGAAGGACACAAACAAATGAAGTGTTAAAGTTGATTGTGTTTTTCCCAAGGATACTTTGATCACTGTGAGTACACTGTAGCAGACCCGTTTTGCTGCTACATAAGTACACCCATTTTATTCTTTTTAGTAAGAAATTGTGTGTTAATAAAATAAATGGTAAAGTATTTGTTAATTATTTTTTGACCAATGAAATTGCCGTTTACTTTAAGTTTCTCTCATTGGTTATTTTTCCTTAGTGACGTTTCCAGTTTAGCTTGTTTATTTTAATATTTTGGATGAAAAGTTCGTTGTTTCTGTTTAACTAATACTCATTAAGAAAAGAATAAAGTTATCATTACACCTGTGTAAATTATCGAATGATTTTAATAATTTTATATTCATTCGAGTTATTTTAAACATTTTTCTAAACAAAATAGTTCCTTAACCTTTCTTTTATTTAGTTGTTACTATAGAAACGTTAAGATATTTTTTTTT
>JAGDQP010007293.1:0-68084 GCA_022664845.1 Lepisma saccharinum
GTACTCTGAACCTTCGTGTTAATAACCATCGTCACTTTTGCACTATCAACAAACAGGATGCCCCAGTTTCCTTACACAAGTCTTCAACACGAATTTTGATCTATCTTTCCTGGTTGCCATAATACACGTTTTTCTCCCTACGACCAGCACCTCAACACGTCGTCTGTGGGAGGGCGCCTTTATACATGGTTTGAGCACGGTAATATAACCTCGCCTTAACCTTCAATAACTTGAAACCTCCCGTTTTCTCTGCATTTTCAACACATTTCCTTCCACGACCCCATCCGAACTTACACGCTGTACAGATGTCAGTGGTTCCAAGCTCCTGAAATCCTCGCGCTATACAGCAGTCAATTGTTGTTCAAACCTAATGCGTTGTTTGCTACATGTCACCACTGTCTCTTCAACCTTGTTTTTATTCTACACGTGCACGGTTTCTCCTCTATAAACGATTAAGAGCCTATAGTGGGTTCGAAATATAGAAGTGACCTGTATATATTTGTGTATTCTAATACGGAACAAATAAGCTATAAGCATATTTCTTCCTTTCCTTTGTATCATAAATTTACCTTATATATATAAATAACGTAAATTTAAGATAAAAAGGAAGGAAGTTACTTAAGCCCATTTGTTCCAGACGAGAACACACAATAATTTCACAGAACAGTTTCAATATCTCGAACTTGTGACTAGTTCGTAGTCATATGAAGAGGAGTAAGTGAACTTACTTTCTTTACTCTACTAAGGATGAATAAATCGAAATTTCTAGTGACTTATCTTTGTGTTAAGTGTGAATGTGTGCTTGTGATTTCTCTTAAGATATAACGTTAAGGACGATTCCCTTCCTATCTATTTAAATTTCACCTATGATATTGGCTATTCGAACTATACCTATATGTACTTAATATATTAGAGAAGTTCTTAAAAGTTAACATCAGTCTTTTTTTAACTAAAATGGGAGATATAACAAGCTATTTATTACTTGTTACAACATGCACATGTGGACAAGTAACATGCACATTTACACTTCGCAACTCGCTAAGCGTCTATCTTGACACATGCTTGAAACAACTATTAACCATACCTTTCTGTTTCATTTCTTTCGCTTGCTTATCACGCAACATTCGTTGATATTCTTCGAACTTTTCTGGAAAATCAGCGAACATTATATCTAATATTTCGTTACTTGGAACCAAGGTAACTCCTGAAAAAGAAAGCGATGCTGCTTTAACAAATAATAATAATAAAATGAGCGTCAATTAGCTATGAAGAAAAATGAATTCCTTACGCGCCCACAATTGTATATTGAGAACCAATTTATAACCTACAAATTTTTTCTTTACAGAAAGCTCATTAGAACAGCGGTTATATACATTAAAGAGAGGTTATGGGTTTCATGCACGGTGCCACAGAAATGTTTGAAATAAAGGACAAATGACGAGCACGCAATACTCCATCCTCGATCTTGGGACCTTACAGTTGAAAAAATCAGGTATTTTTTTATATACTATGTTTCTACAGGCGATTTTCTTAGCGAAATTTCAAGTTAGGTTTCGATATGATCTCATTGCCGGTCTCCTTGTAAGCACGATTCAAACACGTCCTGATTTCCTTTGTGTAATTCTCAGGCAGCGCCAAAATCATATCATCTCAACGACTGAGGGAATTAAGATTCTTTACTACATTTGCATTCTCGCCACGACTTCGCCAGTCAAATGTACAATCAATAAGATTGCGCTACTTACACACTATTAGCAATAAAAAGACACACTTGTACGATGCTCTATGTATAAAGGACATTTCTAAAGCCATCCTCATTAGATACCTACAGCTATTACATACAGCAGACAGTAGCTACAAACAAACATTCTTTACACGAAACATAACTCAACTACAATCGAAATCTACTTATTAAACTCTACACCCGAAATTAAATGTTGAGGTTGATCTGAATCTAAAAAAATACGGCAAACCATGCCCTTCGATTGTTAATGTAATTCCTGATGCAATTCACTAGCGTGGCGACAGACATACACAACCCCGTAATCTCTTGGTTTCAGAATCATTTATATATATTCCCTGCGTGCAGATTGCTGGCAGCTGTTTGTCAAACAATTTAAGAATGCAAAGGAGACAGACGAATTCATCTAGGTGTGTAAATAGATGACAGTATGCAGTGATATGTGACAATATGGGAAATACACTAAGGGACGGTTTTATATTGATACACATTTCTGTTCCTATATTCTAGGTGTATATGTTGTTTCGCATTGATGATGTTGAACCCTTGTGAATAGTAAAGACAACTGTTATTCGGTCAGTTTCATACATATCATGTCAAGATCGGAGCAACTGACTGTTTCACTTTCTACTAAAGCGTAGGATACCAAATTCTTGGCGGTCCTCATTACATAGTACGCCCATTTTTCAACGGTGACAACACGATCCAAAAAAAAAGTAGATTTTGCCCCGACGCAGCAACACCGACAAGCTCTCAAGACCATAAGAGTTCCTATTGTTCTCATAATTCACCTGAGACCTACCGAGCCACCTTCTTTCAGCTAGTTACTTCCCGGTGATGTTTCGACATAATGAATGTGTCAAATTCCCGATCAAAAATATCTGTGATATGGCTTCAACTGCTGTCCTATGATCATTATGAATGACTTGTTGCTGACCTGTAAGACAAGCATCTTGTAGCCCACCATTTGGGTACGCCATTTCTGAAATAATTCCTAAGCTCTTATGTTAGGTTAGATTAGCTTCTCCAAGCTGTATTATGTATCCTTAGCTTCTATGGAAGTCAGTTTGAGTTTGTGAAGACACCTCAGGTGCATTTGCACCTTACCTAGCTGAAGATCAATAGGAATCAATACGACACACAACATTTGCACCTTTGACCGAAAGACCAAATGCAAAACTACTGATGACTTAACATATAAATACTTAAATAATATATAAGTACGTCGGCCAGAAAATACACACGCGCTGCAAAAACGGCAGGAATTAAATCAACAGCCTGACAGTATCATGCAAGACTGAAACAATCTAAACTGCATTTCAATCCAATTTCCATAAATGAGCTAATAAACATTTAATTAAACAGTTTATTGGGTGAGTTCATTATCTACACTTACACAACTATATTTAACGTAAATGTTGCACCTGCTTCCATAGTACTGACATTTCCAGGGTCACTGTGTTCTCAAAGTGCAATTCGATTATGCTACTGAACCCTGGGTTGCCATGTACCGTACGTAAACGGAAAATCCTTAACGTTTACTAAATTATGCTGAATATGAAAACAAAACTCAATTATGCTTAAAACACTTTTATTAAATATTCTTTTCTTAACACTAATTTTACTCTTTTCGCTGTAATGGTAGAATTAATGCTGCCCTCTCAACGCCTACTTTGCTCTATTGTAGTGTTGGTAAATTTTACTGAAGTGAAGCAGCTTGTCTACAAAAATGGGTATCTTACTTTAATATACACAGCTCCTTCATCCTCTAGCCTTGCCCTCATGTCAATTTTTTACATCATACCAATGCAGGTGATACTGATTTTACGTACCACTTAATAATAAAAACTTTCCATAGTGAAATAAATAATCTGACATTATCAGAACATGTAACAACTATCATCAGAAACAACAAACTTGAGTGAGGATCAAAGACCAAGACATATTCTCCTTCAGCGAAACAATCTAAACCAAGGATCTGAACACATCCGTCTGCTTCATACAAATGACGTTATTGAAATAGAATCGCGAGAACACAAGTTATATTTCTCACGCTGGAACACGCAGATAGAATAATAATTCAACATTGGTTACAAAATGTAACTCCGACTGAACATAGTAATTTACTGCATGATTCAGTAACCTTCTTCATCTATAACCCACGAAGCCTGCTGCTTACCTATGTCACAAAGAGTACTGGATATTACGTTTCTCTCCTGCAAGTACTCCTTTTCACCAGGTTCCACTTGTCTTCTCTTCAAATCTGGATAACGACGTCTGAAAGATTTTACCCCGAGATATTCCGATACTTGGTCTAGAATCATGTAATGTTCTGCATTCTTATCATTTTGTGGCCATTGATATTCTATCAGATTCTCTACCGTGACTTCAATGTTACTACGAAAAAAAGTAGTATTAATACATACTACATACAGTGTTTCACTACAATACCAAAATAAGATTAAATGTACGAATGCAAACCACATACCAAATAAGGTTATGTTAGCTCGTTTGTATGAATTTAGATTATCATCCCAACAGAGTAGCCCTTCAGGCAATACTAATTAACACAGACTCTGAACACTAAATTTAATGAATATTCAACACGATAACCTTAAGAATGAGCATAACAATGTTCTATTTAAAATTCAATTTATCTGTATTACAAAATAAAATATTTTCACTATGATGTAAGTACGTATGTGTATTAAACATTCTGATTAAATATTTCTATTTCTTTATATCGGGATGCAACATTTAAAATACTTGGAAATACCTTTGTTGTTGACAAAACAATTTAATATAATATATGAATATCACATGTTTGGAGGGATCTGATGATGATAAAGATCACCATACTACCCAGCTCATGTGGTCCACTAGTTAACATCGCGCAGTTTGGATCAGCACTACGGAGATAAGCGGGTTCAAGTTCTGTTGACTGTCATCTTGACTGAAGGTTTTATGTTATTTATTTTATCAGGTTAATGCCGGGATGGTACCTCAACTAAATCACTGGCTGCTACCTTCTCCATTCCTCACCCCGGAAGAGTGCTTATCGACTGAAATCATCTCTCAGATTTTTGACGGATTAATCTGTAGCTGCCTGTCAAGCTCAAAAATAATAATAATAATAAAAAATCAATTTAGCCCACCACATTAAAAGCATACTTATTATGCTCTGAAAGCCTTGCATCTTCATCCAGGAAGATAATTACCACCACTTTTTCAAAACTATTACCTAAAAATTTTACAGTACCCTATAATAAACCTGGAAAACACATTTATCCTATCAACAAGATCAATTAAAGTATACACTGTTGCATTTATTTGCTTATTCTTTATTCAAATTGAAATATAAGAGAAAGAGTTAAATACAAATAAACTACATTCTGCACACAGTTGCCGCACATTTTCCTCTTCAAGGTTGAAAGACGCATGGAAATATGCTTTCACGATTAAACTCGTCACGCTTACGGAAACAACAAACGCTCCTACTTCATACAAGTTTTTTATAACACTATCAAATTCAAACTCTTTAAGGTACATACCTGTCTGGATCAAAAACTTCCATCTTTGATTTTTTCTTAGCGCTTTCGGTTGTACCATTACTTATAATACTTCCCTGAGATTCTTCTTCCATTAAAATTGCTACAAAGTACAGGAAATAATATAACGTATATTCATATTATAAAACAATGTGTGTCACAAGAAAATGTACTTTTTTACGGTAAATGTCCTGAATAGTCAGAACTGAAACACACCATTATGGAAACTTTCACAAGTAACAACCAACGACAACTGGAAAATAAACTATTTTGCCTAAAGTAATGACGGGTATTAAGTCATCCCAGAATCCTTTATTTCAAGTGCGTGCTCGCATGCTTTCTTTCTTTCTTACACTCATTCCACCGCTCGAAAACAAGCCACAAACTGATGTCCCTCTACTTCTAATTCATAGATACTTCCTAAATTTTGCTGAAAACATTTTTACATTTATTTAATTATTTCTAAACTCTATTTCTTCAAGTTTACTTTAGGAAAAATATGGTAACAGGGAATACCAACAACCACCATTCCTCACTTTTAATAAAAATCCACAGGTAGCTACAACACAATTTATGTGGTTGTGACAGTACGTAGAATCAAAATGTTGTAGAACAATTAACTCATAATTAAAAATGCAGCAAGCTACACACCCACAAATTTTCCTTTCATGACCTATTTCCTTAGGACAGTTTCTGCCTTTTGCATACCTGCTTCATTCCCATTTTATCGTTTTCTTCAGATTATGTTTATTAACTCACTTCCTTACTATCCGTTTCTTATATTCAGAATATCTCGTTCCTTAGATCCAATGATATTCATTTCTCACTCTCTTCCTTTTTATCCGGTGATAAGTTTTAAATCCATTAACGGGTAATAATTATGATTCTTTGAAACAATGTTTACTGTTACCTGTATTATGTGAATATTCTGCTCTGCAGTGTACTGAAGGCCGAAAACCTCACTGAATTGAGATATTCAGATTATATTTTTAATTACATTCCCTTCATATTCTTGATTGCTCCCACTTATATTCTTGCTTTTGTTTTTTAAAACATAATGCAACAATAATAACCAAAAGCACGTATCGAAACAGTTAATACATTGTGTACGCATGCAAGTTAAGAACTTACCGCCAGGTATAGATCGTGCAGGTGTCTGTGATCTACTGTTGCTATCAGCACTCATTCTAGTTTCTTCCTCAAATATTTGAACTGATGGCTTTTCATCTTCTAGATTCATTACGCTATTCTCACCGTTAGTCATGTTGGAAGACACTTGATCAACCTCTTTCTTTACCGCTGGAGACTTCGGCGTTCGTTTCGTCTCTAAAATATATACAGGATAAATTGCTTCGTTACAACATATTACAACACAATGAATTTCAACCTCTTTGTGCGAAATGAAAATATCTCTCAGGTAAGAAACTTGTTCACAACACCCAAAAACCAACACACAAAAATATTTTTTTGCCCTAATTTTTCAATCACATCTTTCTCCTACAAAAACATTAAACGTAATCATTTAAAATGTCACTAACACAGGAAATTACCTCGGGACGGGCGTAAGCCATAGTGCTGTTACCGCCAATAAAATTCATTTTACCTTATCTTACAGGAAATTACCATGCATTTCAGGTTTCCAATGGATAATCGAGGACATAAATGGATCACTCATCTATGTCGAAAGACACTGTTTACAGTAATGTTAAAGCTTTCACAGCTATACTTCTCAGCTTGCAACAACTATATTTTACGTGCAAAGTTGCTAGTTCTTTATGTTTGTTGTTTACGTTAAGCCCTTAGATGATTCATTGGGCGGTCCAGTTCTTTGGTTCCCTGACTGCACACTGACCACCAATTTTCTCAATTTGTAACAGAACGATCTTCCAACACCTATTTTACAAATGTATTCACAAACGTTTCCAATATACATAAAGAGAATTACTGATATTTGTAAGACACCTTTTCACATTGTAGTACACTGACGGTATATAATAAAATGCTCTATCCCAGCGTTCCGCAAACTATTTTTAAGTACGGACCAGTTTAATTATTTGGTAGGTTCAACGGGCCACCCTGCGCCTGCCCAAGGCCAGGCCGCGAGGACCACAGTTTGCGGAACGCTGCTCTAACCAATGGAACTCTCAAGTACCAACATTTCCTATTTTCTATTCACAACAAATTGCGTACTGTTATTTACAAGTTTAAGCAGTAACTAATTTCATTTCATTTTCTTCACCATGTAACGTTCGAATTAGGGAACGAATTTTACGCTCTAGCAAGAAGTTTCACAGACAGCATGCGTTGCTAACACGGTTGAATGAAATATACCGAAATTCAATACCCCCCCCCCCCCCCAAAAAAAACTTAATGCTTCAAAAGGAGTAAAAAATTAAATGAACTACAGCAAACAATGAATTACATGATGAAGTTCAATTAACCATAATCCAATGAAGTATGTTAAACGGAAATGTTAATGAATAATAAAATGGACTTTGTCGCTACTAGGATATTTCAAACAACTACCTTAATATGTCCATAGAGTAACCCCACCTTAATATGTCCATAGAGTAAATTAATGTAACACATAACATTTGCCTGTTCTTTGTTGTATTCCACTCATAATAACCTCAGCCTAGATTCAGTGGAACTAAGGCAAGTGTTGATACACTATTTAGATCCTACAATGAAATTCTCTATTATATATTTTGTTACCAAGTTGGCAAAACTAATACACAGATTCTTCTAACTGGATACAGCGTAAAGAACAGGAAATACGGAAATGTACTGGGTAAGTGCTTTTAACTTCTATCCGTTTTGACATGTCACAGGTTAGCGAAGAACTGACCTCATAGATGGCGCTGCCAGTGCGTGAATCGGCGTAATAAGGGAACATTAGATCAGCCACACGTACAGGCAAGTGAGTGTGGACGAAGTTGATAGTATGAATGATTGGTGCGCATGGTCTTAGCAATAGTTCTATGTCTATGGCTTTAATAATCCGAACGGAAGGAATTAACTTCATTTTAAGGTAGAATGTAAACAGTTTTGAGATAAACACAATAGTAATAAACTGTTACGTATTGAAATTTCAAAATTCTAGTAGTGTCAAGGATTCCACTTGTTACATTTGAATTGTGCCGAATTTTATGATAATGCTACGTACATGTTTGTACCTGTGAAATAGCGGCTGATATGTTGTATGATATAGATATTGACGTGCGTATCCATACTTCTATTCTTGTATGTTAAGCTAGCTGCAATTGATAGTGGTAACCTGATGTTGCTTGACAATAAATGTACGAATAGTAATAGTACAGTTGTACTAATAGTTGTAATGGTTGTACTAATATTTGTGTCAGCATTTACTGAACGAACCGGTAGATTCCTGCACTTGGAATAGGTATGTGAACTAATGGATTCTGATTTAGTAATTATATTTACTAATCTCACCTAATCTAATGTACTACATTACATGTGAAGCTACTACCCGCACTCAACCTAACCTTTGACACCTGTCAGCTTCTTAACCTAACCTACACACACAAGTTAATCACGCAACAGACGAGCAGACAGGGATAGCATGTCGTGTCGGTGAAATGGAGACCGATAAGGAGAACATCGGACACTGTTTATTTTTTAGTTCGATAAATGTTGTAATACGGCCGCCGCCTGACGTAATATTCGTCAGTGCTTTGGAAAATTCAGAGGCGGAGACAGCTGTTAAGATTAACCACCGTCTGGATGTTCATCAGCGTTTTCCGACGAGGATCTCGAATAACCATACAAAGCAGTCAGAATCCAACTGTAGATAAATTAGCGGAAACCTTCCACGTACACAGAACAACAAATGAAAGACGGAACGAATCTCAGGGTTTCACCACAAAGTTCGAGAGTGAAACTCAACGGGAGATGTGCGTCGTGACCTGTGTTTCCTTGTTTTCCCAGTACAAATATTACTGGTTCTTGACACGCACTGTCACGGGTGGTGAGAAGTGGATTCTGTACCGGAACGTAAAGCGTCGTCGAACGATTGTGTATCGCGTGTCTGAACAGCCTTCATCAACGTCCAAACCAGAACTTCATCACAAGAACGTGATGTTAAATGCGTGTGGTGGGACGTCAAAGACAATTCACTGGGAGGTCCTGGAACCAACCAACCAAACCATTAATACACCTTCTGCTGTCAATCGTTCGACATACTGCGACCAGCAATGCGACTGAAGTGGCCAGGTCTCGTCAATCGCCAATAGTCATAATCCAACATGATAACGCCAGAACACATGCTGCTGTCATTACCCGTTAGAAATTGATGGACTTTAGTTACGTTGTTTTACCCCACCCGCCCTATTCTCCTGACTTAGCCGCTACACACTACCTGTTTCGCGCTTTGCAGAAATTCTTTGCTCAGAAAATCTTTGATGATGCGGAGGCTGTGAAAACTGCCGTACAACAGTTTGACTCCAATCCTCAGGACTTTCACCGGCATGGGATTCATCTTCTACCAGAACGATGACAATAGGTCTTCCATTGAGATTATGCACAGTCCTAAATTAGTTCCATTTTGTCTTGTTTGCACTTCTATATGCACACCAAAAACGGGTAGACCTTTTGCACGTACCCAATACATACATAAAAACACAAAGTCCTTTGCAACCATAAAATAATTTACAAATACAATCTTTTATCGACTAAATCAAAGCTACGCATTATACATATCCTAATACTTACTCTTTCTGGGTTTCTTCTCTTTCTTCTCTTCCTCGGTTTTCTCCTTTGCTTTTCTTGGTCGCTTAGGTCTCAGTATTTCAGGTGCTGCTTTTCTTCTACGTTTCCTACCCATCGCTTCCTCTTCATCTTGAACTTCGTTCTCTACTTTGATTTCTGTTTGCACTGAATCTTGATTCATCTCCTCCTCTTCCGTTTTTATAGGCTTCACTGCTATTAATTCATCATAATCAACTTCAAGGGAGCTTTCTCCTACATCAATTTGTCTTGTTGGGTCACATTCTTGTGTACTTTGGATAAGAGTTGCATCAGACTTTTCTTCTTTACCTGGTGTCAAATTTGTCCCAGTATAATTTGCTACCTTTGCAGGAGGTTGGCTCGGACTTTCATCTTCGAAAGACGACGAATCCCGGGATCTCTTCAAAGGTAATCTAATAGACTTGAGTTTCGCAACTGATAGTTTAGTCGACTGCTTCTTTTCAGTATCTGATGATTCAGCAGTCTTATCACCTTTTACCAGACTATCCACAGTAGGAATCACACTGGTATCTTTAGCACCATCCTTGATCATACATTCTGGAATATTCACATGTGACTTCGAAGTAACAGATGTCGGCGTTTCTCCAGTAATTTTTCCTTTCTCTGCGTCTAATGCAGAGAATTCATTTTCTGAACCCTTTTTATTTGTATTACTTAGTTTTCCACCTTCATTTTCTATTAGCCTATCACTTCTTTCTATTTGTTTCGACACTTCTTTCGATTTATCGTCAGATTTTTCTGACAATTTAAGGTCACTTTTTTCCGAGTGGATTTTCCCTTCTCCATCGGTCTTTATATCACCAAATGGCCTTTCTAATGCAGTCTTCAAATAACTTCTGGGTTTGCTCTGTGATCCGACAGTGTCTAGCTTAGTATCAGATGATTGCTGTAACGCAGCTCTCAAAATATCACAAGTTTTCTCTCTTTCTACTTTTGAGCTAATATCTCCTGGCTGTTCAGTACTTCCGTGAACTATTTTGGTTGACAGTCTTGTTTCACTCCTTGGTTCTTCAGCAGTGTCTTCCAATTCACTTTTCTCAGCTTTACTAACAATACTATTGTTTTCTAAGGTATTCGATGCAGCAGAATCATCGGCAACCGTTCCTGCTGTTGCAGGAACAGATGAAACACTCAAAGATTCTGCAGCTAATTCTGTAACATCCTTAGGTGTTTCTGTCTCCGCAACTTTTTGAACAATATCTAACAAAAAGGAACGTGACTCGTCTGTTATTTTTTCCAAGGTATCATTTGAATTTTCAGAAACATCAACTTTCTTAGCTTTTTGTGGTTTTATATTTGTTTCTACTTGTTTATCAACCGAAATTTCAGTGCTATCTGTATCCACAGAAACTTCAGTGCGATCTACAGAAGAATGTAATTCAACAAGGGCTCCATCACTCGATCTAACAACTTTTTCATCATGCTGAATGTCCTTTTCCAAATTCTTACTGACGCTGTTATCTTTCAATTCGTCTTTATTACTCCATTCATTAGACTTCTTTCGATCACCCTCAACGTCTTTTTTCGACGAGCTATCACTATTTGCAGGCGCATTATGTTTGTCACTTTCGACGTCAGACGACTGTGGTGCTAGCTTTGTGTCAGGCAGCACTTCCAACTTATTCTTTGTACTATCCTCGGCCAAGGACAACTCCATTTCTGTGTCATGTTTTTCTTTTCGTTTGTCCTTCACGTTAAGATCATCGACGCCAGTTACATCACCAGTACTGTATTTTTCTGAAAGAACATCAGCTAAAATACCACTAGATTCACCAGTCTTAGCAGCAGCAGAATTGACAGTGACAAGTTTTTGGCTGACCGCACTATCTGTTTCACTCTCACGCGAATCACCAACGCTTCCTCCTCCTTTCCTTCGGTCAGTAGTACTGCTTTCTCCTTCCTTCTGTACGCCAGCAATACAGGTACCCTCTTCTTTCTGTTTGTCAGTACTACTGCTTCCTCCTTCCTTCTGTACGTCAGTCATACTGGTACCCTCTTCCTTCTGTACGACAGTTATTCTGGTACCCATTTCCTTCTGTACGTCAGTTATACTGGTACCCTCTTCCTTCTGTACGACAGTTATTCTGGTACCAATTTCCTTCTGTACGCTGGTAATACTGGTATCCTCTTTTTTCTGAATGTCAGTAGTACTGCTTCCTCCTTCCTTCTGTACGGCAGTAATTCTGGTACCCTCTTCCTTCTGTATGTTAGTAGTACTGCTTCCTCCTTCCTTCTGTATGTCAGTAGTACTGTTTCCTCCTTCCTTCTGCACGTCAGTAGTACTGCTTCCCCCTCCTTTCTGTACGTCAGTAATACTGGTACCCTCTTCCTTCTGTACGACAGTTATTCTGGTACCCTCTTCCTTCTGTACGCTGGTAATACTGGTATCCTCTTTTTTCTGAATGTCAGTAGTACTGCTTCCTCCTTCCTTCTGCACGTCAGTAGTACTGCTTCCTCCTTCCTTCTGCACGTCAGTAGTACGGCTTCCTCCTTCCTTCTGCACGTCAGTAGTACGGCTTCCTCCTTCCTTCTGCACGTCAGTAGTACTGCTTCCTTTTTCCTTCTGTGCGCCAGTAATACTGGTACCCTCTTTCTTCTGTATGCCAGTAATACTGGTATCCTCTTCCTTCTGTACGTCAGTAGTATCGCGTTTTTCTTTCTTCTGTACGCCAGTAATACTGGTACCCTCTTCCTTCTGTATGTCAGTAGTACTGCTTCCTCCTTCCTTCTGTATGTCAGTAGTACTGCTTCCTCCTTCCTTCTGTATGTCAGTAGTACTGCTTCCCCCTCCTTTCTGTACGTCAGTAATACTGGTACCCTCTTTCTTCTGTACGCCAGTAATACTGGTATCCTCTTCCTTCTGTACGTCAGTAGTATCGCTTTCTCCTTCCCCCTGTACGCCAGTAATACTGGTATCCTCTTCTTTCTCTATGTCAGTAGTACTGCTTCCTCCTTCCTTCTGTACGCCAGTAATACTGGTATCCTCTTCCTTCTGTATGTCAGAAGTACTGCTTCCTCCTTCCTTCCGTACGCCAGTAATACTGATACCCTCTTCCTTCTGTACGCCGGTAATATTGGTACCCTCTTCTTTCTCTATATCAGTAGTAATGCTTCCACTTCCCTTCTGTACGCCAGTAATATTGGTACCCTCTTTCTTCTGTACTTTAGTAGTACTGCTCTCTCCTTGCTCCTGTACGCCAGTAATACTGATATCCTCTTCTTTCTGTATGTCACTAGTACTGCTTTCTCCTTCCTTCTGTACGCCAGTAATACTGGTACCAACTTCATTCTGTGAGTCAGTAGTACTGCTTTCTTTTCGTTCATCCTTTAACGCGGACAGTGCCACACTACTGCTTTGTTCTACCTCAGAAGTTACCACCATTCCTGATTTAGATGTTGTTCTACTGCTTGCAATGTACTTCCCGTGTAATGCGGAAGAAGACACTTCAGTTTTGCCATCTTCAACAGACTTTGATTTTTCCTCAATTTGAATGCAAGTCGTTTTATATTCTGTTTTGATCACCTGACCATCAGCAGCAGCGTCACCTTTTGAACTGGAGGGCTCTGAAATTATATTGATGTGTTCCCCTTTATTAGTTTCCATCTTCACGTCTACATTACTACTCATTACACTTAACTTCATCGCTACTTCATCTTCAGCTGATGCAACCTGATCGTCTTTCTGTTCTTCGATGTTTCGTATCATATTATTGGAGGACGAAGAACTCTGAGACTCAATGATTTTATCAGACGTAGTAGCTTTTCCCATTTCCTTATCTCCACTGGCATCACCTAGTTCCGTTGGTAAAGAACCAACAGTCTGCTGCACTTCAGCTTTACTAACTACCTGCTTATTAACTACACTTTGATCATCTGTGCTGACTAATACACTTGGACTTTGATCTTCTGAGTTGTCTACTGTACTTGTACTTTCATAGGACGAGGACACAGTTTGGGGCTTATTTTTATCTTTATTCAACTTTGGTGCGTCATTACCTTTCATAGTATTTTGTGACCCTTCATTATGCGTTTCTGCTGCGTTTTGAACATTATCACTTGAAACGGATTGCGGTTGCACGACAAATGTTGCTGATTCTTCTTCACCTTCCTTGCGAATTTCATCTGCCTTATTTACTTCAACTTCACTTTGATCTCCACGATCCTTTGGTTCAGGTTCGTCTTCAACAGGTTCTACTGCAATTTTTACATTTCCCTTCAGTGAGTCCTTCAAAATAGATTTAAATACAGACGATGTAATATTGTCGCCTCCTTCGACGCTACCACCAGGTGTATGAGTAACAACCTCGATCTTTGGGATACTTTCATTCTTTTCTTGATTTTTATTACCATCCTTTGGAACACATACAGCATTATTACTTACACTTGATTTTCCACCTTTGCTAGCTCCTTCACTTGATGTGGAAGGCACTCCTTTGGTTTTAGTTTGATTTGTAGAATTGGAAGCACTATCCACTTGTTCATTTTCCCTTATCTGGCTTCTTGCGCTAACTGATGACGTTGTTGTTTTTGTTGTGTCTTTACTACAGCTAACATCCGACTCATTCGTTCTTTGCAAATTTACTTTCACTATTTCTTTGCCCTTCTGTTTTTCAGTGCTAGAGGTAACAGTTCCACTTTCTTTCTCATTACTTTTGTCTTCAACGTTGATCTTCTGTTTGCGGCTAAGACCATCTCTATTATCTACACCTGAAGTTGAACTAACTTCCTTTGTTTTCTTTGCAGATTCAGCACCACCAGCATGCTTTCTCATAGATGACGCAACATTACCTTCTTTACTACTACCAGGCTTTAGCAAGTCTACCATTTGAACAGAGGATGTGATGTTAACTGATTGTTCATTAGTGTCTCTTACCTTTTTCTCTCCACCAGAAGATGAAACTCCAGAATTTGTTTTTCGCTCTAATGTTCGTGACAGCCCTACACTACATGGTTGGTTACTATTATCTGGTGAACTAGATTTGGCCTTCACACTTGTCGATGTGACATTACTTAATGCATTTCTACCTGAAACTTTTGTAATTTCCTTGCTCGCTGATGATGTAACACTGCTATCACCTTCAGAAGCTTTCGTAACACTAACAGTACTACTACTACTAGCATTGCTTTGCGTTGAAGAGCTTTTCCGCCTGTTAGTTGCATTAGATTTCACGTTCGATCCACTAGCTGAACCTGATCGTTTAAAGGCTGTTGACGATACATTAGTATCTCCAGAACTTTCATCAAAATATTCCTCTTTCACAGCACCCTGGTTTGTTCTATCCTTCAAACCAAATGAAGAAGAATGCGACCTCTGCGCTGGCATACTGGAACTACTACTAGAATCATTCTCCTTAATATCCACTTTTGATTGAACGACACTCGATTCCTTCGCGTGATCTGTTAAAGAATCAACAGATACCTCCCGATTACCTGTCTCCGTAGAAATATCACTTTTCATTTGAGATGTGCCTGGCTTTTCTAAATCGCTGGAAGCGTTAACATTTCTTGTTTCTTCACATACAATCTGCAGAGCTTTCAAATCTGTTTTCTCACGGTTTACCAACTGTTGACTAATTGATGTCGTTACACGATTATCTGCTGTCTTAGATGATTTATCTTTTTCTTGCTTATTCGCAATAATGTCCCTCGACGAGCTACTCGCTTCACTTGATAAAACTTCTGAAGAAACAGACTCTGCAGACCCTGAAGGTGACGCATATGGGCAATACTTTGCCCTATGTTCAACTTCAGATGATGCTTCTTTCTCAACCTTGGCAGAAGAAGGTGTACTGGATTCCTTGGAATGAGATTTTGCGCTTGTTGATGTAACATTATTCGCTGTGCCTTCGCTGTTAGAATTCCTGGGTCTTTTTGCTCCAGACGATGTGACACTACTTACATCTCTCTCCGTTACCTCGGGTACTTCGCTCGCTTGTGGTTGATTTTCAGCCTTCTCAGTCTCTGGACAAGAACTTGTGTCTTTCGATGATACGTCATCGTCACATACAGAAAAAAATTCTTTCCTTGTACTTTCACAGACTTCCTTCACTTCCTGAACACTAGACGTAGATGGAACATTACTATCTTCAGATACATTCACAGATAAAACAAACTTCTCTTTCACATCTGCATCCCTTTCAACGGACGTTGACACATTACCTGTACTCTCGGACAGATTCGTTGATGATTCCTCTGCATTTGTACTTGATCCTGAATTATCAGGATTGAGACTTGGAACACTTTCTTGTTTATTTGACTGCGAAACTTGCGACCTATTCGATGACAGAACTCGATCATCAGCAGTTGTAGAAACACTAGAAGTTTCTCCTTCATCATTCCTCGCAGTTTGAGACACTCTTTCTGAAGCTTCAATGGTTGTACTGTCCGGCTTCTCTTCTCTGACAACTTCACTGGCGGGAACAGCGACTGCATCGTCAGCAGTATTGCTTGAATTACTTATTTCATCACTTTCGGCATCATCTACAGCAGCTTCCGGAACTAGAGATTCGTTACTGCTACGTGTGCTTCCTGTAACATTTTCACTTTCAGTCCTCCCTTTCGGGTCCTCTGTCGTTGAAGACAACACCACTTCCTCCTCCTTTTCTTCAGTATCTGTACCAACTACTTCACCTGTTCTCCCATTTACACTATCACTTTGCAAAACATCTGATTCATTTTCTGTTCTATTGTTATTAGATGGATTTACTACTCTATCTTCTTTACTTCCACCTGCCCCATCCTTTTGATTACTCTCACTTACAGTCGCATTAGACGTGTCAGGAGACGACGGATATGATACTTCTTTGTTCTCTTCAATACTCACGCCGGCTTCAGCAACAAGAACAGCATTAGATTCAACAGAACTGGAGGCTTCGTTACTTCTATTTGCGTCCTGAGATTCAGGTTGTCTACTGTCACAAGTGGATGAAACTTCACTTTCCTTCTCATCTTTTACTTCAGAATCGGAAGTATTACTTGACTCCATTATGTTGAGAAAATTATGTCCTCCGTTAACAGTGTGTTCACTGAAAGTAAAGAAACAACTATTAACTCGAGAAAGAAAAGGATGAACTTGTACTGAACACAATTAATTAAAAAAAATCATGAATAGAATTGTCAAATCACAAAACGAAAGTAAACGATGATGATTTCTAAGTGTGGCTACAAGACAACACTGCTATAAACATTACAACACGGAACAGTTTATGCCGGCTCTGATGGTCGTATTGTCTGAGGAATTTCACCTGTACCCCTCAAGTTTCTGGGTTCGAATCCCGGTTTTAGGGCATGGATTTTTGCAAATTTTAGGAACTTAACAGGTTACAGAATCGAGACGGCCCGAGGCAATTAGTAAAATAATACGTCGCTGGATAAACAAACTACTGTCCATTAACGACAGTCATTCCATGTCAGCTCAACCAAGCCATGACACCCATCATCTCAGATTTTAATGAAACTTAGCATATTTACTCCTCTCGTATACATAAGTAACCAAGCCAGATTGTTTGTGTTTAACTAATTTAGTTTTAATTTTATAGGCAATTAAAATTTTGGAAGGTTGTCATTCTTCCTATTCCCGCAGGTGAAGAGGGAAGTTCTACTTTTAGAGGGAAAAAAATCATATCTTTCTTAATTATAACTGAATCTTTCTGAAAATTTCGATTATTATTAATGAAGATATGAGGAATTAAGAAGAAATAAGAGAAATTTCCATTTAATGTTACAAAGTGAGAAAAAAATATTTTGTTGACAATTTTATTATTTTTGTTGAAGAAAACATGGTCTAACGAAGTAAATTAATGAAAGTGAAAGGTATAAGCAGAGAAACTTTTTCCCCCTATTCATTCTAGAGTTATGTTCTGTCATGCAAAAAAGTAAAATTAATTGTTTTTTTATTCCTTCCTATACTTTTTTTTTATCTTAACTTTTACTCCGAGGAGTTTTATTTATTTATATATACATAGGGTGATTCAGAACTAAGTACTCGGGATGTAGGGGATGATTCGGGATGTGACTCCTGACATCGAAACAAGAACAAATATTGCTATTAATATGGGTGAAAAATTCCGCTAGTTTTGGAGATACAGCGTTTCCAACTTGGAACCCAAAATTGACGCCTCCAGTGGTAAGAAAATGAATAATTCTCAATAAATCAGAAACGATGCACTGAATGAAAATTTCGTTTGCGGAAATTTGTTTCTAACAACATGGTGATGTCAGGAGTAACACGATGTCATCGGGTTGTCAGTGTTGCCAACCTGGTATAACTTTTAAAATTATAAAATGAAACTATGTCGTGTTAATGGATATTTGGCATTCCCTAGTAATAATAATTAACATACGTGAAGAACACATTTAGGTGTTGTAAACTATGGATCAGTCTCGCCTTTCAGGATTTTATACGGTAGGTTAAGGTAATTTGGTGATATTTTTATATTAAATGACTGTATGAGGAAAATTACTTTTCTTTTAAAACTATATTTATATATTGAAACTATCCTTCTAGGCAGTGTTTTCCACACGTTTACTAAGATACAACAAACACACCGTAATTCAAAAAACAATGAAAACAACATTAAAGGAAAAGGTTATTTGGTGGCTCCACGTATTCTCGACCCATTGTACGAAGTGAGGTGGGGTGGTCATTCCCACGCACGACCGCCATTACCTTCCAAAGGTGCCCATTATTATCAAGGATACGTTGGTACTCATTTTGATAGGAGGTTGAGTGTACCTCAGAACGCCAGGCATTGGAATACTGCGAGTAAAAGTCTCCAGTGGGATTTTGAACCCGGGCCCGCCGATCCGTAGTCAGACGCGCTACCGCCTGAGCGACGGCGATTCCTACATGACACGGATAGTGGAAAGAAGTAGATGGCATCTCATGAAGGTTACAGTATTAAAACACAGACCTCGTGGTAACTTCGAAAGGGAACGAACTATTCGGTGACAGATCCCGTAAGAATTATCACCAAATAATCTTTCCTTACCCTACACATATTTCCTCAGTTATTTAATCTCATGTTTTATCCACAGTTTCCAACACTGCAGAGTAAGCTTTATTATGTTGTTCATCATCACTAAGGAATGCCAAATATCCTATAACACGACGATGTGTAACTTAAAAATTTTAAAAGTTATACCAGGTTTGCTACACTGACAACCCGATGACATCGTGTTACTCCTGATACCACCATGTTGTTAGAAATAAATTTCCGCAAACGAAATTTTCATTCAATGCATCGTTTCTGATTTATCGAGATTTATTCATTTTCTTACCACTGGAGGCGTCAATTTTGGGTTCCAAGTTGGAAAACGTTGTATCTCCAAAACTATGTGGAATTTCACCCATATTAATAGCAATATTTTTTCTTGTTTCGATGTCAGGAGTCACATCCCGAATCATCCTCCACAACCCGAGTATTAGTTAAAATAAAAAAAAATATATATAGGAAGGAATGGAAAAGCCATTCATTTTACTTTCTTGCATGACAGAACATAACTCTAGAATGAATTGGGGGAAAAGGTTTCTCTGATTATACCATTCCCTTTTATAGATATTTAACTTTATGTTAAACTATGTTTTCTTCAACAAAAGTCATGAAATCGTTAACAAAATATGTTTTTCTCGTTTTGCAACATTAGATGAGATTTCTCTTATTTTTTTTTTCTTCTTAATTTCTCATATCTTCATTAATAATAATCGAAATTTTCAGAAAGATTCAGTTATAATTTAGAAAGATATGACTTTTCTTTCTCTGAAAGGCGAACTTCCCTCTTCAGCTATGGAAATAGGAAAAAATGACAACCTTCCAAAATTTTAGTTGGCTATAAAATAAAAACTAAATAAGACAAAAAAAAAAAATAGTGTTGTTAATAATGTATACGAGAGTAGTAAATATGAAAAGTTTCAATAAAATCAAATGATAGGTGTCAAAACCTAATTTTTTTGGTTGATTTGACATGGAATGACTCTACACAGCTTTTTTTTTTCTCGAGTTGAAAAGCTTTTCCTTTCCTAACTTGATATCCTCTATATAACATTAAAAATGCGAAGGTCCCATGCTGAGATATTTACAACTCAACCGTTTAATTAACTTATACTAAAGGAACGCAACGAAGAAACGAAAACAAGTCTAATGATTCCGTACTTCGTAGCATGTACCAGACGACTCCAATCAAGACACCTGTCCAAATATTCTATACAAATCTGCAACTTCTGTGACTATTAATCATGATTAAACATTAAATTTTATTTAAATATGTAGATATTATGGAAATCTAGATTCTAAATCATTAACTTATTCTACTAATATTATTGAAACATAATTACAAATTAGTATTTTCTATATTGAAGAACTAAATGGACAACTAAAATAAAACAACAGAAAATATATTTCCTAACCCAAGGTAATACTTCCAAGAATAAACTGAATTGTTAAAATATATAATACTTAAATTTGCATAAAAATTAACAATTTGTATTGGGTCTACGAATGATAAAAGAAATACATTATTTCTGCTCCCGAAACATTTTAATGTAATTTGCAGAACGCGCACTTGTGAAAACCTAATGTTTTTCGCTGGTCAATCCTTTCCAGTAGGCTTACTGTTCGTGGTGTTAGAAATATGAAGTTCTGAAGTTTATTTCCCCATGTTTTCGGCAACCTAAGGGTGAGTCCAGATTAGGTCAACATTCTGTGCTTGCACATGTTGATGATGACCGTCTCAGAACGGCGAAATCATCGATCGCTTCTTTCCTATTCCGAACTTTCAAAACAGAGAGAATGTATTTGAGCAATTACTTACTGCAGAAATTACTGTATTTGATGGAACAATACACTACGATAGGTTTAAACACACACAAAAGAAGAAGTATCTAAAAGATCTGAAATGATTTGCATGTACCCTCTTAATCGATTTCTAATAGTACTGCTAACATTGTTCATAGGTTGCCAGCCTGCTATAATTAAGTTCATAGTTTGTATCAATGACCTGTATCTAAAAGCGATACTGGACTGACTGTTGTCATTGAAAATTTCATGAATATATGAATCCAGGCATCGGAGAGGCACGTGATCTCTTTTGTCCACTTCCATTCTAAACCAATATGGAACAAATTTTCGGTTTTTACTAATTTTTAAGACTTGATATCGCTGTCCAACCCGTCTTTATTTATATCCTAATTCTTGCAAAAAGTAAATATTATTTGCAGTATTTTCTATTATATGCACAGTAGGGTATACTATTATATGAATTACCTAGAACCTAGAATTACGTGCATAAAAGACTAGGCGAATCGACCAACTAATCTATATATTTTATTTTTTCTTATTTTCTTAAACACATAAAATACAAAATTAATAAAATCGGCTTATGCTCACACGACAAGAGTGACTGCTTAGTGTCGAAAGATAGATGCCAGAGCAAAAACTTAAAACTTGTTTGTCCACTTCCAGTCTAATCCAATGTGGATCAAATTTTCAGTTTTCACTCAGTTTTATACGCTTCTTATCACTGTATGGTCCGTTTATTCATATAAATCTTAATTCTTGAGTTATTCATGTAATAGTATACTCTACACTGCATATAATAGAAAATACTGCCAATTATATTTGTTTTTTGCAAGAACTAAGACATAAGGAAACGAGCCGCACAGCGATATCGAGCGTAAAAACTGAGTTAGAATCGAAAATTTGGTCCATATTGGTTTAGACTGGAAGTGTACGAACGAGATTAACTGTCCTCTACGCTCCCGGGCTTCATATAATCATGAAATTTTCATTGGCAGCAGTCAGTTCAGTATCGCATTTAGATAGAGGTCATTAAGGTATACTCACAGAGCATGAAGTATTATCAATACATTTTAAAAACATTATCGTTTTTTAGATTTTTTTTTTTTTTAATGATAGAGAAACATTTTTTAAATATTTTCTTTCATGCTGGAAAGAATTTTAACGTCAGGGGTTCATTTTGTACATATTTCCATCAATGATATATATTTAAAAAAAATATCTAGTTCACAATATATATTGCAGTATCTCCTAACCCGTCTGGTCAGCGTGGGAGCAGTAGACGACCAACTCCTCCCTTCATGGAGACGGGTTGAATATGGATTGAATATGGCTGTGATTTATATATTCCAGTATTGTTTCAAACTTTTGCTGCGATGTGCTTGAAAAAAAGTACAAACATGTTTTGCTAATATGTATAATGACACTTTTGATAAACCTATGTTTAACAACATTAGGCGATTTTGACGTTTACCAACACAGAATTTTGAGATTTCTCCCACAAAGCCAATGAAAATAATATTAGTTCTTAGTATCTGGCAACGCTGTGAACAGTGATAACAGAAACATTCCAAAATAATTGTGAGAGCATATATATCATTTCGGGTCTTTTAGATACTTCTATATGTTTAAATATACTGTAGTAGTGCATTGTGCCAACAAATATACTAATCTCTGTAGCAAGTATTGACGCGTTATGTATTCTCTTTGTCTCGTTTTCTATTTTCAAATTTCGGAGTAGCAAAGAAACGACCTATAATTTCGCCGTTCTAAGACAGTCTTCACCAACATGTACACGCATACAAATTTGGCCTAATCTAGACTCATCAATAGCTCCGAAACTATGTATATTCTGAAGACTTGTCGCAACCTTTTATAACTATTAACGTTTATAATTGGCGAATGCAGCTTAGGAGAGACTTTTTATGCTCCCCCTATTAAATAATTTAATTCTTAGACAATGAAATATTAGGTGCTATTGACATATTAAGTAAATGTTGGTATTGAAGTAAAATTCGTGCATATAATGCATCACGATATTTAGATTGTGTAACGTAGATGTGCATAGGCGTCGGAAGGAGAATCAAACGGGTCGGTCGTCCCCCATCCCTAAATATAGTTAGTACTGTCTAAAGTGGAAAAGGAAGCAAGTTGTAGGCTAAATTTAAAATTTCTTGGAAGTACAAAAAATGTACAAGGAAGATTCTATATCTATCGAGTTTGTTAAACTTCCTCTTCCTCCCAACAGTCTTGTCCTTTTATCACTAACAATGACTAGGCCATATTTAAATGTTCGACAGTAACATCTCTATTAACACAGTTGACTGTACTTTTGGATGCAAAGATATTTTCAGCTTTGAAAATTGATGACAAACTTCAGATTTGTTTTCTAAAGTGCACAGTTAAATTATGCATGTTAAGAAGATAAGATTTAAAGAAGACTTTGGAAAGGATGATTCTGTCACCTTGAAGAGGATTTCCAAATCGAATTAACCGATTCAGGTGAATAATGTAGTATGGTGTTATTAAAGCATATAGTAATCGTGAAATTCCCTATTTGTGGAGCTCCCTCTTTACTAGAAATTTTTATTTGCAAGCAAAAGATAATGTTTCCCCATCTTCTCTCTCTTTTTATGGAAACTTATTTCACGTTGGACTTTATCTACAATATCTAAAACTATATTTTATCTTTCTCGCTTTTCGAATTTGACTTTTATTTATGGCCTTTAGGCATCTAAGGCTCACACCGGGATAGGAAAAAGATGCGGGAAAGCATAAGCAAGAGCCTAAGTTGCAGGTACCGCCCCGTTAGTTGCCTGGATGGTCGGCTACTGGGATTGTGCCCACGACCACCTGAATGCTGAACAGTATGGAGAAATATAGGTAACAACCACTTAAGTATCCCAGGACAATTTTCTGGCCACGCCCATGTTGATGTGTAGTAAAAATACAGTCTAGTGGATTGCATGTTGTACTGTTGTACAAGCAAAGCAAGGCTGCACTTTGGATACTCCCCCAGTTTTTCGAAACAGTAACGGTTCAGTTTGTTTGGTTAGTTAAAACGAGTTACTGTAGGTCGTCTTTAATAAAATTTAATGTTTTGAGTCGTTCAAGATTATCCAAAACCAGTGTTCGAAAAAGAGAGATTCCTCATCTGGAGGAGTATCTAAAGTCCATCCCAAAGCAATTCTTGGACGAGCACAATATAACCATGGGTACAGAATTAGTACCGTAGTACAAGAAAATTTAGAAATACTTCGTGCTAAGCCAATGGCATAGCTTACGCGTAGGTATGTCGTATGTCATAAACACAGAACTGTACAATAAACATTGAAACGTAACAGCTACAAGGACGGGAAGGGACGCTTCTAGATCACTAGCTCGGTGATACAAAATTCCCTAAAAGAAACTATTCTACTTCATCCAAATGCCTGCTCGACATTGTCGTTGGTCGTTTCTCAAAGGTCATGTCTTCACAAATCAATTTCTTGCAGGGAATGAAGCTCTATTATGTCGAAAAGCTACTTCCCTATTCGACTTGCCGAAATTAGAAATGTACAAAAAAGGAATACATTCGCTACCCTGAACCACTCCCACAGGAAGTACTGAAGGAAGTGTTGGGGTTTCGTGAGAGGTGATCATTTTCCACATGGTGTCTACTAATTTCGTGATTTCAAATTCCCTGAGTTTTCCATGATACTTTATTTTCAAATTTCCTGAGTTCTTAGTATGGTGGAACATGCAAATAATACGAAATTACACTTTTTCAAAATCGCACCACCACCCAGTCCAAGCATCTGCAGTGCTCTTACCAACTGTAGACAGGTCCACCTCATAAATGATAGATTTCCCTGATTATTCCCTTAGTTTACTAGGTTATTAAAATTCACTGAGTGTTCCAGGTTTTCCAGGATGGTAGACACCCTGTTTCCAAGTTACTGGTATGCTAACTTAACCTTCCTAATAACAAGCTTCACTATAACATTTGGTACCGGTCAAATCTTGTAAGGACATAATTATGTAACATAAAAACGACTTATATAAATACCCAGTCCTCGTAACAAGGTTTGAAAAAAAAAAAAAACACCCCAACTGGGTCTAGGTGGGTTTTTTCAGGTTGAAATAAAATGTTAAAGCATGTAAATGTAGAGCTGTGTAGACGTCCCGGTATTCCAATATTCACAGGTGAGACTGAGGAAAATGCGGGAGCAGCCCATTCGAGATGGGTCTCACATCCTCCTGAGAAGGGTTGGATTATTTTTTGAAATAATCTTTTAAGGCCTTTAGGTAACTTCGGCTCAGGTCGCATGGATGAGAGAATTGGTGGAATAAAGAAAATGAGAGGAAACAGGGCAACCCCGAGAAAACTCATGCACACACGGTGTTTGTCCACCACAAAGCGCACACAGACCCCACGCACCAGAGATAAATGTTCTACCACTGAGTCACCGCGGCCCAAGCGGGCTCTGAATAGCTGCTCTACCTTCCCAGTGCCACTTGCTGTCCGGCACAGCAACCACCACAATATAAACCTGACAAAATAAACATAGTGCTGCCTTTAGATCCCATGATAGAAAAGCTATAGCAAAAGGAACCTTCTATTCCAGCGCGTGTCCATCCGTATCCAGAAATTAAGTCTCAGGAACTACAAGGTGTAGAGAGATGCGTGAGACGTCGTTAGAAAGGTCTTGACTAGACTAGCTCAGGACCGCCAGAACAGTATTGATTGGTGTAGTAATTCAGTATTGCCAACCCATTTTTAAATATTCAAATGGCTTCCATTCAGTGAGACTTAACTGCACCAAACTTGGCATAAAATTATTCGCAAACTACAAAAACGCTGAGGTCGCCTACGTCTACAAGCAACCCACTGATCAATGTTCCCAACTTATTTTCTTTAAAATTAATCTTTGTCTCCAAATTGCTTCCATTATTTCTTTACCTTATAAACCGCGTAAGTCACGAATCCATATTCTCGAGAAAAAAGAAAAAATATAGTTCCTCTCACATAGAAACTAAGTGGACAGACAATATAATAAACTTAATTGTTACATCATTTAACATGTTTATAACCAGAACCATGCAAAGCCTTCCGATTACTGTACAAAACTGCGTTAATCACGTTTTAGCCAAAATTGGACTCACGCGGTTCTAGCCTCTCATGTATCAGTGCTGCTAACCCCGTGCCTAAAAATATATCTCTGGAACTACAAGGTGTAGAGAGATGTGTGATGTGTCATTGGGAAGGTCTTTATTAGACTAGCTCAGTACTCCCAGAACCGTCTTGATTGGTGCAGTCGATTAGTGTTGCCTACCCATTTAGAAAAAAACAATTGTTCGAATTGCTTCCATTCAGTTAAACCTAGCTGTGTCAAACTTGGCATAAACATTATTCGAACACAATGGAAAAATACTGAAGGGATCTACGGTCCCAACTTCCAAGTACCCCACTTTCCAGTATTGCCAATCTATTTTCTATAAAATTATTCCTTTCAAATTCTTGTCGTTACTTTACACATAGCAGCATCAAGTTTGGCATAAATATTATGTGACACAATAGCAATACCCCGTTTTCAGTATTGCCAACCCGTCTCCAAAATGTATCTCATGAACCATGCGTTGTAGAGACGTGCCTGTGGTGTCGTTGGAAAGGCCTTAACTAGCTCAGAGCCGCCGAAACAGTCTTCACTGGTGCAGTACTTCAGTGTTGCAATAATCAATTATTCAAACTGGTTCCATTCAGTTAGATTTAGCTGCGCCAAACTTATAATAAACATTATGCGACACAATATAAAAGTACTGTGAGCACTGCAGTTGTCGATGTTGCCAGTCTAGTTTATAAGAATTAATGCTTTGCGTGGCTAAAATGCTATCGAGGGACTGGAGCCTTGGCGATTGTTAGTACAATCTTAGCTCCAATCTCTTTCTCTTCTAATCCCTTATTCTCTTTGTGAATTCCTGATTAGCTCCGTGCTTCTGTGGATAGCAAGTGCTGTATCAATACGGTACCTGTTTGAAAATTTACATCATTATTGATAATGTTTGTAGAGTCTAGTAATTTTGCACGGAATTTGATATGACAAATACGTAGTTTATTTTATGATATATTTTAATAATTTCATTTGTAAGTAATTTGTTAATAAAGATTGTAAGTATAGAGAATCAAATTCTATAATCTACTAGTTGGAAAAGCTAATTAGTTCTAGTCGGTTACGAAATCAAAGATGGAAAAATGTTATTTAACAGTTTGTATTGGAGTACTGACTGAACTGGAATACTTCCTTGAATTTCAATATCACAAAAGAAAAGTTTTGTAGATTTTAGATAGCAATATTATTTTAGAGTTGGAATGACAGCTGTAATTGCAACAATCTAAAATGCAATGGTTTTCATTATTATGCATGTCTGTGACGTGCCCTCATTTCCTGAATCATTTAAAAATAAAAGTTAATGAAAAAACCCACTGGGTTTTAAAGTGTGTTTATTCAAGTGGCCCCAATTTCAGTGAGTTTTTTCGGGCTGGACCCTTCTTGGCAAATTCTGCCTCATAATCCACTTGTCCCGATAACTATGGGTGCTATCTCGTTTTCTGAATTAATATTGCCGGTAATATGATGCATACAAACCACGACATCTGATGAGGATGTAGCCGCTCTTCTCGGAACCGAAAAGTCAACTCGAACTTACCTTACGTAACCAAACCTGTTCTTGTAAATAAAATGCCTCTATAACATATTATCACAATGAACTGACTCACTAACCTATAAATGATAGGGTTGAAGGAAAATGCTCGGTAAGTAATACTGAATCTTCACACATGAAGTGATAAAATCCCATGTGGACACATAAGGAAATTAAGACTCATGCCGGCACTTGTATTTCTTTGCAGTTAATGTGCAAAAATATTATTTTCACATTTCTGAAGATCTTCTGTAGCAGTCTGGACCATAATTTACGAAACATACTCAAAGGGGTATCAAAACCCATTGTTATAAATTATGTCGAAGCGAGTAAACAGATTTTTCCGGTATTTTATGTGAGACAGTCAACCGTAAAATCAACACCTTACACATAGTCTGCAAGGATGCTTTCCTCGTAGTTTCTTATGGAGTGCGTCTCCTAAACCATACCCGCAGTCTGCTTTGGGGTCAATCGTTGTAACTAATGATGTATCGTACCAATTTCCCTAAGCTATTGAGAGACTGTGGACAAAAATGAGTGAACAATACTCTAGAAAAGAAAAGTTCTCATCAAACAAAGAAAAACGTCCCGTTGAATTAATGTAAAATAAAGCTTAATTTTGGAGCAAGCAGCGTCCAAAGTGAGCGAGGCATCGTCATAAATGACGTCATAAAAATCTCGACAAATTTTGACGTAAGCCGTGTCGGTTTAGTAAATCATAAATTTCAGCAAAACTTTTATCATTGAAATAGTGCCGCATCGACGAGTTTTGCAACGTAAACATTTAATTGTCACGGAATTAATGTGGTTTAATAGAGCAAGCACCGAAATATCCTCTAAACTGATTATTCAATCATAAACTTTACTGAAATAGATACATTGGATACAATTTTGATAGGACGTAACTGACAACATCGTGCTCAACCCGAAACAACGATTTATTTTACATTTCTTCAAAAAAATATTTTTTCTAGCTTTGACGAAAACTTTTCGTTCCTATAATACCGTTCACTAATTTTTATCCATCCTGTACATATACATGAAAAAGTAGTACATATAATTACGATATTTATGGGCACAGCAATTTATATCCCTTTAAATTTAAGCACAGATACTTTATACTTTACGTCTTCTAAAAATATGACAATTACTTTCTCGTCAAAATTTGTAAAACGCACTGTACTATCATGCAACACTAACTTCGAATTTAGTATTTGAGAGTAAGTTTAACTTATCATAAAAAAAGTTAAAAAAAACCCCCAAAAAAAAAAAATAAAAATAAAAAAAAAAAAAAAAAAATAGCATGACCCAACATGCAAACCACCGTGGATAAAAATATAATAGTGATCTTGAATTGTTAACATACAAGGTGAACAGCACATAAAATATATACACTGTTTTAAGAAATGGTAGTTTGAATATTTTTATGGCCTTTTAGCATCTTTGGCTCATGCCTAGATGACGTAGGTATCGACCAGGGCCATACTTAAGGTACGATCCCGGTATTCGCCTTATGAAACTGAGAGAACCTTGAAAATTCTCAGTCGACCGTGGGGTTTAAACCTGCGTACCATCCACTGCCAATCTCAAGTAAGGGACGTTACCGCCTGAGCCACGGTGGCTGGGCAAAATGGTCGAGTAATAAACATTTTTTTTTTTTTTATTTGAAACGCCTGATAAGGATCTAATACCTTACAAAACAGAAATTAAAATCAACTTTAAGTCTGTTACATGTAAAGTGGAGAGAAAATATTGTGACTTTCACATTTAGTATTTACACAAACTAGGACTTTTTTCTTTTTTGAGTAATAAGAAAATTGTGGAGAAGTTCCTTATTGTAGTTTTTATATTATTGATATTCTACTGCAAAGATACATTTACGTATGCGTAAAAAAAAAGTTGATTCCTACGCCTAATAAATTATGCGTAAACTATGTAGTAGTAAATCAATTATTCTGCCAGCTCTAGCAAAATTAACACGTTTATATAAGCACAAAACCCACATTAAAAATAGTTTGGCTTTCCCAGGATTTTGAAATGAATGAAGATTTTTGGGTGATAGTTTGTTCATTTAGTTACTTCAATGATAGCGTCAAAATAGTGGCCATACAAAATATGATATTCTTTAATGGAATATGTGAAAAAGGACAAAACGATCTGTAGTTCTATTAGACTCTGTTTTATTAGTGACAAACTACGAAAGCGGTAAGATTTTAGAATTTTGTTCTGCATGCTCGAATCTAAACAATTTTCAAAGAATGCATTAATAAAGACAGTGGACTCAAGAACGGGATCCAAGGAATATTTTATTAATACACTCGGCACATATAACTTACGATAGTTTTAGGTAGTTTTATTGATATGTATTTTAGTATGACAATGAATATGGTGTATGATTGTTTAACAATGCTTGGAGTTGACATGGCAATTACTTCAGCTTTCGATTGGTTCTTATAATGATCACATGACAGATTCCCTTTACAACAACTTATATAAATACTAATAAAGATTGATGAAATACGCACCCTGGCTCTTATTATAACTTTTTACTTATACTATTAATTGGCGACGAGGATGGAAGGTACCCAGTAGAAGCGAGGAAGAGCGGATTAGAAGCATAAAAGAGACAATTCCTGACTTCATACTGGATTACTGGGGAAAGATTGGTGTCATAAAATACGGTCACGATCTATTGATAACGATGATGATGATATACTAGATGACAATGAAGTTAAAATAATGACTGATGTTCATTGTTGATTAGATAGAGACATGTGATTGGTCATGGAAGATCAAATATTTTGGAATTAGAAGGTGAACTTGAGTTTATCAAGACGAGGGGTGATTGTTAGGTAGTTTTATTGATATGTATTTTAGTTCTTATAATGAATTTGGTTCTTATAATGATCACATGACAGATTCCCTTTAAGACAACTTATAAAAATACTAATAAAGATCCCAAAAAAATGCACCTTGGCTCTAATTACTACAACTACTTACTTATACTATTAGACCGTAAAAAAGACGCCGTCGAATGGGATCAACTTTACTTTGTATATTGGCTTGGGAAGATTTCGTGACTGACTGGCGGCAGGGTTGGCTGGTTTAAACCACTTTAAAAAAAAGGGTTTAAACCAAATAAATAATTAAAAACAAAAATGCTACAAACAGCTGACGATTCCACATATTAAATCAGCTGCGTTAATTTTATATCATTTTCGCCTTGTAATCAGGGGGTCCCGGGCCCGATTCTCGATCGGGCACAGAATTTCTCTGAAGTGCAAACCGAGTAGTGGTTGGGATGTCACGGTCCTGTCCTTCATAACCTTGCTGTTACATAAGGACGGTAAGCCTAAACAAACGAAACGAAACCAAACTGTATCTTTCTGTTTGCCTGAATGTCTGTTGTTTCATAGAAAAACCAAAGTTAACTTTGCTTAAATATATTGACAGAACTTCGTAAAATTTATCGACTGTATCCAGTGACGTACATTATTATTATGCAATTGGAATCAAAGCAAAAATTTTGAAATTGTCCATTTATTTTAAAATGTGTATAACTCTGTAAGGTTATTTCACTTGTGAAGTTGTGTATTTTTTTGTTCTTCTGAAGTGACTCCTAATAATTATATTAACTAGTATGCAAGATCAGTACAACATATTTCTATCAGGTGTTCTCCGTGGATGGGTCAGTAGACTCATCGCATTTGTAATCAAGGGATCCCGGGTTCAAGTCCAGGTGGACGAAAATTTCTCTGAGGCGCAAACCGAGTAGTGGTTCGGATTCCACTTTAAACTGTAGCTGTAGGCCCGTCCTTCATAACCCAACTGCTGCATAAGGACATTAAGCTCGGCTCACTCAGCTCGTAATTTGATTCTGAGACGCGAGATGGAATTGGTGTCGACGACTGGTCTGGTAGTGTTTCTCGGAAATTTTTCAAGAGCCTGAGAGCGAAAGTAGGTACGTGTTGCTAGGTGTTGTTATATCAATATATGTGTTGTTTTTTCTTACTCGAACGCATTGAAATTTATTAAAGAAAAACACTGAATTGTTATTAAACCTCACACAAATAATATAATGTTTACACGTCTTACATTCTTCGAGTAACGTAATAACCAGGAGACAGTGGTTGGATATTAATTAGGTTTATATATATATATATATATATATATATACACACTGAGTTCCCTTGAAAAGGAAGATCCCTTCTTGGATTGGGTGGATTGATTTACAACCAGCAGAGGCGTTCTAGGGTCCTTCCTCCCCCTACTCCCCCCCCCCTCGAGATGACCAGCTGCTACTTTTTCCTGTGGTAGTATGTGTGTGTTCCACCACTTGCACGCACAGAGTCGCAAGAGAAATCAAAGTATCTTGTTGATTCCATGGGGGAAAAAAATGCGGTCTAAGGCAGGGGTGTGTGAGTCATCTAAGGTAACCAAGAGAGCACAGCGGGCCACCAATCGAGTGTTAAAAAATTTATTTATATATTTCGCTGTGTTGAAATCAAATTTATGGTTCTTTAAATTCTTATTAGGATATTTATTGTTGAAATTTCATATAAATGCCCTATTGCAAACTCAAGTAATTGAATGTGATATAAAAATAATACATTAAAACGAGACAACTTATAAAAGCAGGTATGCAGAATACAAGTTCGGAGTTCACGGAAGTTAATATTGGCATAATACTGTGAAACAATTCACTCGTGCTGGAAGTATGGTATTGCTTATTACGTACCGAATGTTCAAAATCTGCTGAAATATTTTGGCCTGAAGCAACTCTCATAAAAATCTTCCGTATGCTGTTTTCTGAGTCTGGATTTGCTTAATTTCAAGAAGAAAAAAATCTTAATATGTGCTGCCAGACACTGAAAATAACTTCGCAGCATTCAATTTTATTGCGTGACAATTTTTACCTAAGTATTGTGAACTGAATTCTTGAATTTGAATTTTATTTATGGACTTCAGGCATGTAAGGCTTAGCCCAGGATAAGAGAGGGGAAAAGATTCGGGAAGGTGTCGGTCGGGGTCTACGCTGACGGTTCCATCCCGGCATTTGCCTGGTGTGACTAAGGAAAACCACTGGAAAAACTGCCACGATGGTACGCCGCTGGGATCGAACCTACAACCTCCCGATTGCTATGCTAACGCTCTACCACTGAGCTACGGCGACTTGGTGAATTAAATTCTTGTAAGGATACATTTTCAGACGTGTTTGAAGATCTGAACCACATTAGAAATTATTTACTTCAAGCTCCATTTCTTCTTTAACGCTTTCAACATTAACTGAAAAGGGAGCAGAGACCAGGCAAATACCGGGATAGCACCTTCAACATAGGTCGTGGCCAACACCTTCCCGAATCCTTTCCCCTTCGCTATCCCAGCCTGAGCCTTAGATGCCTAAGGCCACAATTAAAATTCAATTCTAAATCAAATTTGATCATATTTTATTCAATTCCTATAGGTATTGTACGCAGTGCTGGAAATGCAGGAGATCGCCGTCTCCCCAGTAAATTAAAAAATGTATCTACGGGAAACACAAGCTCAGAGGCAATATAACAAAATCGACCTTTTACGCTTCCAAGGCACCTAGGACACCATAGTAGTTTAGCCCTCCCAGAATTTAAAATGAAAACATACGAGAGATGTGACCACAACAGTTCTCATAGAGAAAAATTTCCTGCGTCCCCCGAGAAAATTGGCATATTAGGTGTGGACCACACATAACACAAACTTCATATTTTGACGCGGGCCAAGTGAGATGCCATCGCGGGCCGTATGTTTTTAGACACCCCAGGTCTAGGCTTTAGTGGCTACATTCGCCACTTTTATAACATCACTGCGGGAGACAAATCCTTCTTCCGAGTATCGGAGTAATGAGGTTTTCCATGCTTTCCTCCTTAGTTTCACAATGAGAATGCCGGTATGGATCCTACAACAAGGCCCTGCTTTTACATTTGTCTTCCCTGGCCCAGTGATAACGCTCCCCGAGATTTGTCATCGCTTGAGTCTGGTGCATCGGGTATAGCTACTTGTGTGGTCCATATAAGTTAAGCGAAATACGTTTCCATTGATGATACGCAACCGTAAAATATTATCGGCAGGATAACCATTCAGTATATTCTCAACTTCAACTTTCTTGATATTAATCGCGAGGTTAGGAGTTTCTGGACTGAGTAGAAACATGCGTTGCCCGATGCTAAGCGACTTTTTATTTCCTAAGTGACCTCGTTTTTGCTTGTTACATATGCTCAAAAGTATTTAAATTTGTTTACTTTCTCTATGTTCTCATCCTTAATTCTTATGTATCTACTTCCTTCATACCCTGTTTCGGCTTGTTATCATGTATTTTGTTTTATCTATGTTTATCTGTAGACCTATCTTATTGCACACTTTTACTAAGACAGCGGTGTTAGTTTGTAGTGCATCTATATCGTCCCCTATTGAATCTACATCATCTGCATATACGAACAGTTGATTCAAGCCATTCAGAGTTATTCCTTTTTTGTCTTCTTTTATTTTCTGAATCGCTTATTATAACACAAAGTTAAACAGTAATGGTGATAAGGCATCACCCTGTTTCAATCCGTTGCGTATCTCGAAATTATTTGACCTATCCGTACTTTGCTTATGGGGTCGCTGAGACATCCTCACTGATTGAACAAGTTTTTTTTTCGGAATTCCGAATTGTACCAGGAAATTGTATAGTTTGTCCCTTTTGATAGTCATTTGCTTTCTTAAAATTAATGAATAATTGGTGAACAGTCCCACTGTATTCACTTTTCTTCCCTAAGATTTGTCTCAAGGCGAAAATCTGGTCCAATGTGGATCTTTTTCTTTTACATCCACATTGGTGATCTCCAATTATTTCATCTACGTATATGCTTAGGCGAATTAGCAGAATATTACTTATTTCTTTGTAGCATGTTGGGAGTAATGAGATTCCGCGGTAATTATTAGTGCGATTTATCGCCTTTTTTTTTATAAATCGCGACTGTTATTGAGGTTTTCCAATCCTTATATCACTTGACGATATACTGTTCAAGATTCAAGGAGCGGATACTTTTTATAGAACTTTAGCCCTCAACGAAGCGTAATTCCAGCTGTCACTGAACGATGAGGCCCGAAAATTCTTGGTCAAAAGCACTCCTTGAAGTTTGCTGGAACATCGGAGGGTCTGTTTTGGATTGTCTGCTTCACCTTTCATTTTCTAAAAGTTTGTGGACTCTACACTAGCTGAATTTGGATTTAGAATTAGACGACGTGATAATTAGTGGAAATGGAATTGAGGATGCTACCGAAATACTTGCAAGGTTCTGGATAAGTTTAGACAATCAATGTTAAGGTGAAGCGAGCCAAATGTTAATTTTTGGCAAATCAAGTAGAGTACCTAGGACATAGTTCGGTGGCAGAACATATTCCGTTGCTCAAACATCAGGAAGCAGTGCTGAATTGACCAGTGTCTGAAAATGTTTTACCCTTGTTATGTATGGCCACTTGTTTTCTAAAAATGTACCAAATCTCACGGTTTACATGCATTTGTTGCACGAGTCTTATATAACCTACCATTATTTTAGCGAGTCTTTGTTGTTGTTCGTGTAAACATGTCTTAACAGTACAATGCATGTTTCCGCTGACATGGAAATTAGGGTTGCTTAAAGAAATCTGCTATCAAGTAAAAAGTTTTGCATTGCTTAAAAATGTTTATTATCCTAAGGTATATTTACCGAGTGTCATCCTTGGATCCCGTTCGTGAGTCCACAATTTTCTTTAATGCATCTTTGAACAATTGATTAGATGCGAGCATCGCAGAACAGAACTCTAAACTCCTATGGCCTTCACAACTTGTCACTAATAAAACAGTCCAATACAACTATACATCGTTTTGTAATTTTTGTCCTTTTTTCACATAGTACATAAAAGAGTATCATGTTTTCTATGTCCACTGTTTTGACCTTATAATTGAAGTAACATAAGCGTTGACATACTGGATGAACAGACTATCACCCAGAAGCCTTCATTCATATCGGATCGTTCCCTTTCGAATTTACACAACATATTTTCGTAGCAAACTCTCCTAATGTACAGAGAAGCACAAGAAAAGCCATTCTTATTAATAGGCCCTAACCTAACCTAAAGTTCTCATGAGTGCTAAAGAAATATATATGCCTTTCTTTTCAGAAAAAAAAGAGAGAGAGAGAGAACTCAGTGGTGCTTGGGGGTCGTCGCTCTCTCTCTCTTTTCCTGGAGGGTCGACCCTCCTGAGTCGTTCCAGACTCTCTTTAGAAAGAGAGAGATAGAGGACGATCAAAAATGAAGAGGATCGAACCTCCTGAGAGAGAGAGAGATTGATCCTCCTCCTCCTTCTCGCAGTCACCCTTCTGCTGCAAAAAAAGAAGAGGAAAATAGTCCGGCTTTCTTTCTTTCTTTTTTTTAAAGAAAAGGGGGGAGGCCAAGAAAACGGAAAAAGAAAGGCTATTGAGTCGGAAGTTTTTCTCTTTTTCCTGTAGAGGGTTCCTTTGCACTCGACTCAGGAGGGTCGATATATATATAAATATAATTACAATGAAACAAGCACAGAAATAAAACATACAGGCACATGAATCGTGAAACTTTCATTTCTCATTCATGTATCACTTCGATACCCCCATAATTTTTATTCTCCGTGCAACATAAATTAAGTATCGCTTCTTAATACCATATCATCATATTATTAAAAAACGTTTAACATACGTAACCATTTGTTAATGTCTGCTGAATAAAAAATTAATCTCTCTGGTGGATTCTTGTGCTTAATATTCCTTACAAGAAAATCTTCCGGCAGGTCTGTGACTTTTTGTTGACCTTCTTTCTCGTTCAGGCATCAATATTCCAGGTTCATTTTATACTGTTCTCAAGTTGTATTCGCACCACATTTCAGATTCTGTTTCCGTTCGCAATCTATATTCATTTTGTATTGATTCTTGTTTCCAAGTTGAGGTACATGTACTCCGTCTTCCTTTCCTGTTAATAAGTATTTCCACTATACGACTTTCCATGTGTTTCTGAACCAATAATTTGGTAAATTTGGGTTTGTGACTTTGTAAGTACTCAACCAATTTAGAGGTCTTATTTTAGTTAAGACCATTTTCGACTGACCAGTATCAATAACTTCTGGATTTGTCTTAATCATTCTATGTATCTTATTAAAGTGGTATTAGGTTCATAATTATAAATTAATTCAGCAGGTGATTTTCCATTTAATAAAGGAGTTTTAACAAATCTGATCTCTCTTGTTACTTTTTTTATGACTTGGTTCCAATCATGTGAACTTTTCTCTTTTAATATACATCTTAATAAATTCTTGATGTCCTGAACTGACTTTTTCTCTAACCCGTTGCTCTGTGGATGGTACAGTGGGGAGTGGATAAACTGTATTCCTTTTTCCTTGCACCGATTTTGAAATTCTCAACTGAAAAAGAGCGGACCATTATCAGAGACTACATTATACGGAATACCCAATATACTCAATAAAATATAACATATTCTCCAAGTGTCCAGTCGTCTCTGAAGCTGTCATACTGTTAATCATCATGATTTGCACCAATTTAGAATAATCATCTATGACTAAAATAAATCCATAATGGTAAATTAAATAAACTCAATATGTACTGTATCCTTTCGAAAGCTTTATTCGTTTTCCGCTACGACGCAAAAAAAAATTTCTTCGGTACCGACCGACTAGTGGCCTGAAATGTCTTGACATTGCGTATTTAGTAGTTTTGTATGTATGTACGGACTATTTCTATTCCTGGCCACCAATATAAATATTGGCTATAATTCTCAGAACAACACGGGAGAAGGCGGTACGCGACATCATCTTGAATTAAGGCCAAGAAAGACATATTTTCCAATTCTTTTCCCAAGAACCAAGTAAGAGTTAAGCTGGCGTTAAACATACATGAAGTACGCTGCATAAAGAACGTAACTTAAATACGCGTCTAATTCAATCTACAGTATTTTTCTTCCATTTACACTTGCTTTCCAAAATACAAGAACTTTTTTCTATTGCTCTTCCTCCAGCCCCTGGAGCTCAATTGGCTCCACTATCCTACAACCAAATGTTACTCAGTCAACGCTTCACGAGAACAAAGGAACCTGATGCACCGTATGATGTTTAAGATACCACGACTCTGTCGCGTTCTTGGCCCGGGCTATTTATTAACGCTTTTTTCTTCTTCTTTTAAATATCTAATTAAGTAAACCATCCTCTACAAACGAACAACCTCCAATCCGGACACCGTTAAACAACTGGAGGACAAACTAATCTAATTATCTTTTATTTCTTTTCAGTTGTTCCTGCTTCACAACGAGAGTCAACTGTCTTGTGTTGTCTGTGACGTTATATGTCTTAAAAGTTGTATGTTTTTATAAAGTTAATTAAATTCGTATTTGCAAATTCCCTCCGTCATGTTCCAACATGAAGGAACAAAGGCCAGGATTACATTCTGGACGCCTGGCCAAAGTTAGTCCCGCACCACCTCAAGTCAAAGTACGAGAGGAACACAAGAGATTCTCGGAATGCCGGAACACCGGTAATCCGACAATCTTTAGGGACAACCTGTCCCAAACTAAGGAGGGCGAACAACTGCCCGTGACGTGCGCAACTTAGTATGCTGCTAAGAAGGCAAAGAGACAGGGGTGGAAGGTGGGTCCCCCCAAAAAAAAAACTCCAATCCACCTACAAAGTTCTCGATTCCTGACGACGCAAATTCCTAGCTGCACCGTATAGCCTATTTATTCGAAGGAAACCAGACAGGAGTAAGCAGTTGCTCGTGCATATAAGTAATCACGGAACTAACAATATAGGTTATGCTTACACATTATTTACCAGCGGAGGGTGGGTACAGATAGTGCAACAGGACGTCAGAAAATGGAAAAATTTCAGGTAGAATGGATAATACTATTCTGATCGGCAATGTGTAAGAACTAAAATTATATAGGCGGAGTGAATTTTAGTGAAGTAGTTTTCAAGGAAAAAGGACTTGTAGTTGAATTGATATCAAAGCTGCCGACAATATGAAATCACCTTATATGTGTTCGAAAAAACTGCTTTTAGTTCAGAACTCCCTCTTTTCTCTTAATTGGCCGTAAGTTTAGATGGTGGCAGGTAATACGAAAGAAATGGCCACCAAATTAATCATTCATTATTCACCATAAACATCTGTTAGGTTGTTTTTTCATTACGAGCTTTTACGGCCAGATGCGTAATTCGAGTGATGTAACTTTTGAATATCAAGGGAGAATACGTGCCAATAAGAGGTGAGACATAAATGAAGAAATATTTAACTTGTTTTCCCTACCCGACGTCTAACCGTATCACACACATATTCACATATATAGAAGTCACGACGATATTTCGTGCATACAATTGAACGTATTCATGTGTAGAGGAAGAGAGCGAGGTGTACGTGTTCACAAAGTACAAGATTGAAGAGACAGTCGCAACACGAAGTGGACGATGAATCAAACTTGGAGAACAAATGACTGTTGTAGCGCGTAGATTTCCAAAGCTCGGAACAATAATAACTGCATAGCATGTAAGTACAGGTGGGATCGTGGATAGAAATGTGTTGAAAATGCACAGCAAACGGTAAGTTTAGTTACTGAAGGTTAAGGCCAAAATATCTTTTCCCGCTTAACCATGAATAAAGGCTCCAAGAACCGCTCCCAGACAGCGTGTTGGTCGTAGGGGAAAAATGTGGATAATGGCAACCAGGAACGATATATCAAAACTGATATTGTGGGACTGGGGCATCCGGTTTGTTGATAGTGCAAAAGGGACGATGCTTGTTAATACGAACGTTCAGATGACCCCCTTCCCCCCCAACCCCTTCCATAAAAGACATCACAGATCTTGCATGTTAAGACGTATATAACATCTGAGGTGTGGCATGTACCCTTGGGATTCAGGGTGTATCGGCCATTAGCAGTACTGATAGTGATTGTGGGAGAAGTGATGAAAATGGAGCAGAACTTACATCTGGGTCTCTTGCGGTATGGGCGCCGTACGGATCAAGATGTTGCGTCAGATTGAAGGATGTAAAAATTAAAATGTAAGATTTGTTTAACCTTAGTTAGCTTAGGATGGAACTGGGTGATTAGAACCGGTGGATTGAGTGTGTGAGGATGCACGGCGAATCCGTTTGGTTACAAGGTTAGATGGGTAGCCTCGGTTGACTAGAGCCTCCTGGAGGCGTTGGTTGAAAGTTTCAGCAGCAGAGGTAGTGGAATTCAAGTGTTGTCCTCTGAGGGCAAGGGAGAAAGCAGTGTAAATATTGCATACGGTTGGTGGGTTTTATGTGAATGGAGGTGGTGAGGGCGCTGTTTTCTAAAGTGATGTCCACGTCAAGGAATGTGAATCTTTTGTCAGAAATGGACCAAGTGAACTTGACAACATGGAACCAATTCCAGGAGAAATATATTATTTGCAACGTGTATGTAAGTGTTAAAACACAATTTAATAGATCTGAGATATGAAAGTGCGAGCCTTCACCTTCGGGACAAGCACATGGTGTGAGTGTAAACGTCAAATGAATAGAGTCACATTAAAAAAAAAACTGATTTTACCTTTCTCTCTTGATTTTAGTGGATTTTGTAGCAAAAATAGCGTTTATAATGCATGACGTAATTAGTATTCCTCCGTAAGTCACCATGATATATTGAAAACGTATTTATGTAAATGATTACGAAATAAATGGTTCTTGTAACTCATTTTGAGTTGCTAGGCATCGCATAATGTTTACAAAAGTGCCTGTTGGAATTATTTGCTATAAAACTAGTGGTATAATGCAAACATTATAAAATATGACTCAACAGCTAGCTACCATCAAATGTAGCAAGGCCGGTTCAAAGTAAAATAAGCTAATTGTAAGTTTGTATGGAAATGTAAACTATGTTAATCGTGTAATAGTATCTGCCTGAGTTAGATTCTTACCACATAACTGCAACTAAGTCTACCCAAATAGGAGATTAAAAAATGTAAACTTCAAAGCGGCGCACAGAATTGGTACGTAAACATGACTAATAGGGTTACAGTTATTAAACAACCGGCCCATACATATTAAACCGAAACAAACAGAACTGCAGCCATGCCTCTGAAACAGATAAAGAAGTATTAATCATTTTGAAAATTTAAAAAAAAAAAAAAAAAAAGGCTTATGATAAATTCGCTGAGATATGTAACAGTGTATTAGAAGCCCAGTACTATTAAGCTTTCTATTTTTACATACTCTCTAATTAAATTCGCTCAGTTGGCGATTACGTTCACAGCTGATTTCATTATGATTTTCAGCTACGATAAATCTGTTCACCTTAAAGCAATATTTCAATTTAAAATTACAACAAAAATATTTAGGCCTAGCTCAAAGTTCGCCATTTTCATTTGAGCTAGATCGTAAAACTAAAGGTAGATGTCTTACCAATTAATATTTCAATGGATATACACATTCTCTGATGCCACAAAAAGTGCTCAAACATAAATCTTCTTTAAAACAACAAAAATCGTGATAGTTATGTAAAATAACACTTGCTGGACTCTTCTTCTAGCGTCACGATTTTCTATTCCTTTCATACAGTGTTGCCACCAGTGACCAGTACACCACTAAGACGCCCGGATCATAATAGTAACGACCAGCTTCCTTGGTAATGACTATCATAATACGTCCTATCGGGTACTACGAAAATAACCAAACCTGTGCTGTGATAGTTTTACGTCGCCAGAAAATGGAAAATGTACGGTTGAAATTGGCTTTGTAGGTAAGTAAATTGAGGTGTCTTATGTAAGATTTGCACGGCGCTGTTTGTATAAAATGCCTAATTTGTTTAAATAACGAAGGTTTCTCCACCACTTCAAAGTGCAGTGTTCTGCATTTGTAAGCAACAGCCAACAAGCTCTACGTAAACGATACTGGAGTGACTATTTAGTGTTGAAAGATAGACGCCAAAGCAAATATTTAGGGCCTTATTTATGAATCACTCCCAAGAGGTGAGTGGCTCCCAGGAGTATATAATTTCAATGCCCCTGGGAACCACCCACTCTTGGGGGTTATTCATAAATATGCCCCTTAAACTCGTTTGTCCACTTCCAGTCTAATCCAATGTGGACCAAATTTTCAGTTCTAACTCAATTTTATACGCTTCTTATCGCTTTGTGGCCCGTTTTATTCAATTAAGTCTTAATTCCTGAGTTATTTATAGAAGAGTATATCGTACTCTGCATAGAACAGAAAATACTGCAAATAATATTTACATTTCTATTTGCCAGAATTAAGGTATAAATCGGAAAACGGGCCACACAGCGTTAAAAACTGAATTAGAACCGAAATTTTGGTTTATATTGGTTTAGACTGGAAATGGACAAACGGAATTAAGTGTGCTCTCCGCTCCCTGGCTTCATATATTCATAAAATTTTCAATGGCTGCAGTCAGTCCAGTATCGTTTTTTGATAGTGGTTATTGGCAACAGTCGATATGAAAACCGATCGCAGCTCCATGAGTGGCAATAATCAGTGGAACGGTGAGTAACTGTTTGTGTCAAGTGGGTATAATTTCAAAATGCGTTCAGTGGTATTCAACCGGGGGTACGAAATCTTACCTAATATTTCATAAATGATCAAAGCTGCAGAAAAATATTTATTTCAATTTCCATTTTCATATTTTTGACAAGGCACTGTGGTAACGTAGCCTTAGGGTAAGTATTCACTAAAAGACTTTTGTCGACAGACACGCAGACTCAGGTCTGTCGACAGTTTTGGACTTCTCCACAGACCGACCATGGTCAGTTTTAAGACAGAAGTCTTTGGATTTTTGTCTTCCGGCCGAGAAGGAAGACACAGACAAAGGTCCTCTGGTGTGGGCGAAAAGCAAGGGCACAACTGTTTTCCACGGCTGAGTTGAGTGTTTCTGCTTATCTCTTTCCACTCCCTATACCAGATGGCATAGCCGCAGGCAGTGTACAGAGCAGAGATTGTTTGTCCGTTGAAAAGATCAAAAGTGCCAAAACAGTGGAGTTTTTTAAAAAAATATATTAACTGTAGTGTTTATATCAAAGTATCTACATCAAAGTGTTTACATCTTAATAGTATTTATGTCAACGTTTTGGAAATTATTGTAGTTTATTTACATAATGAAGTAGCGCTTTTTTCGTTTTTTATCAATATTAATATCACTTCACTTTTTACTTTCTTTCTTTTTTTTGCAATTGTTGCTTTCATAAAATAAAACTATTCGCCCTGTCAAGTGTATATATATAAGTAAAAAAATCAATATTTGATCCACTACTGGATGAGGCCTGATCCCATTTTTAATCAAACCACTGGAATATTGCAAAGCCCTGAAGGAAAAAACAAAAACTGTGCAGTGCAAGTGGAACATATAACAACAGACGGTGAGACAGCCTTCCATGTACATTGTAGAATGAACAACTTGCGTCTACCCACAGGTCACTGGAATTAAAATGGCGGCTTACTAAAGCGGAGTAGCCCACTATCGCTTATCCTTAACGATATGTAACAGCGAGAAGCGCTCAACCCGGCAGCTGCAGTTTGGTCTTGCGGTCAAGACGCTAGACAGCTGATCCAATGATCCCGGGTTCAAACCCTGGCATAGGACTAGACGCACGTTGAATACTTGCGTCTACCCACAGGTCACTGGAATTAAAATGGCGGCTTACTAAAGCGGAAGTAGCCCACTCTCGCTTATCCTGAACGATAAGTAACAGCGAGAAGCGCTCAACCAGGAAGCTGCAGTTTGGTCTTATGGTCAATAGTTGGACATCTGATCCAATGATCCCGGGTTCAAACCCTGGCGTCGAATTTTTACATATTTTTTTTTTAACAAAATTTAAGTTTTTTCGTATTTTATGTAAATACACAAAAGGAAATTTAATAAAAGTTGTGATTTACAATTTTAAAAGATGCCACTAAAAACTAGGATGTATATAAACCCACCAGGACAGGATTCACACCGAGCGACAGCGAGCACTGTCCACTTGGTGCGTCCAATACTCCAGTTATTTAGGGGGCCTAACCGAGGGTGTTGACCTTGCATCGAGAGGGGAGGGAGGGACAAACCAAGCTTCTTTCCAAAGACTTTCACATTTTGGGATCCTGATTCTTGAATAGTACAGTACTGCGAATTTCGTTGTTCGTGTGCGTTCTACGAAATCCTCGAGTAGAGACGCAGTTGCTCAGTTTTTTTATTATTACTTCGTCGAATTTCCGGTAACCTTTAACTTCAGTGGCGTGGTCGCGTTGATAAGTACGTTTTTTAATATTTGCGAATTAAGAAACGCCCAACAATCTGTAACCATTCAAGTTTCTCCTCTCTATTTTGGAATTTTCCTCGAAAAAACTTTGGTAAACTTTATTTTTATATGGGCCAGTTTAGTAGCTTTGGACTTCGGCCCGTCACAATTTGCCTTTAGCTGTTAAGTGTTAAAATCCACACGCATGCCCCTGCCAGGACTCGAACTCGGGACCGTTGAGTCGATAGCCTACCGCCGCAGACCGCTCGACCACCTGGCCGGCAATTTTCCTCGATGCAGCAAAAGTTTATAGTAGGAGGGAAACGTAAAATCAAGGAAGAAAGTGCCAATGGTCGTAGTGTTCAAGGAGAAAATGTAACGGCTTCTGTTTCATCATATTGTGTTAGTACGGGTAGTGTGGAACCACCTGCGAGCAAGTGCAAAAATCCGAAAATTGGGCAAAATATCAAATGTAGGTATTACAATGACTGGTACATTAAATATGAGTTTGTTTCAAATATGGGTGCAGTGGTAATGGAGGGTATACGCGGGTATACGGTGTATACCCATCTCAAGTTTTTAGGCATCACCGTATACCCATCTAAAATTTATGAAACTTGCAAATATATGGTAAAGTAAGCGAGAGGTTTTGTTACAATGAGCGAAGCGTATACCCACCTAAAAATTTAGCACTACGCCCCTGTATGGGTGATCCACCTCTGCCCCTCTGCACACTTGGCAATTAAACTTTATCAAACTGCTCGATGAAACCATCCTTACTCAAACGACACTTTGTAACGAATCATAGCGAGTATAAGGACAAGCCAGTTGAGTTTTTCAAACGCTAAGCGGAAAATTTAGATAAAACTTCCAACATAATACATAATTTTACGCGATCATCGAAAGTGGCATTGGAGACATCGTATGAGTTAGCATTACTAGCTGCCAAAAACAAATCATCTTATAATGTTGTAGAATCTCTTAATGTCCCCGGTGTTTTGATTATAGCAGAAAAAATTGTTAGACAAAAATATCCTGCATTGCAATAATAAAAACCATACCGGGTTCTGACACAATTGTAGGTCTGAGAATTGTTGATATGGCCCAGGGTGTTGTTGCGCTAATTGTAGAAAGAATTAAAATAGACAGGAGATTTGTAATTCAAATTGATGAATCTGTAGATGTTTCTGACGAAGTCGAGTTACTTATTTTATGTTCGGTATTTTAATGTTCGGAAAGGTGCTATTGTTGATGAAATTCTTGGTTGTAAACAACTGCCAGAACATAAAAGGTTAGATAATATTTTAAAAATTCTTGACAATTTCATAACAGTAGAATTATGTTTGGAGTGTGAATGATGTGTCATGCCTTGTTTATACTACTATCTTATCATGGTTAACACTAACCAAGATCATTTTAGTAATGTAAACGGTAGTTACCGTTAACGCGGGTTTCAATTTTAATCAGCTTCAACTTACGACGGTTATGTTCTTACGTTAGTAATCTAAACGCAAGTTAGTTATCTCACTTCGTGAGTTTATTTCTTTATCCAAATATTTAGTATCCTACTGGTGCGTATCACTTTTCAAAGTATAAAAGAATGATGGCAGATCTACAAAATATTACGCTATAATCAACTCATTTGTTTTCATTATTTTATAATTTAAACCTTGCATGTGTAACAAGCAGATTCTTTACTCTACAGAAACCTCTACATGTTTCTTTACAGACAATTATTGTGTTCTCCAAATTTCATTATTTTGAATTTATTTTTATTATTATTGTATTTAGCATGTAAGTATCTTGTCGTATTAATTTGTTTTAAAATCTTTCCGTCGAGGATGTTAGTGGATATTGCTCAAATGTTTTATTAAACGAAATCATGTTAAGCTTCAACCAGTAATGTAAATCTAGAGAAGCAACAGAATTAGGTTATCAATGTATTTCTATACTCAAATGAGAATCGTCTCACAAGACTACTTCTTCACCTCGATTCACAGGCGGTAAGAATTAGCACAAGTGATCAGATGAAGTATTGACCATGTGATCCTAACTACATGAACATTCTGTTGGAAAGTGTTACGTAATTTACTCCCGTGAACAACATAGGATGTAATATTAAACGTGAGAACGAGAGTATAATATGAACTATCCCTAAAGATTATTTTGATATTGTAACCTTATTGAACTCGATAGCCTGTACTCCTTCCTGTACGTAAATTCTCATCCATACCATCTTTTTCGATTAGATACAACGAATGATATAAATAAGACTTAAAACTTCCTCTCCTCGCTCGACTTGGTTCTTTTCAGTTTGGACAGTTATAGAGGTCAAGTCTCTCCATAAATTTACTACTACGTTTATAGAACTGGATTATGACACTTTGAGTACCGTAGTTTATAGATTTTGTTTATTATTGACTCTAACACGCTAGAACCATTCGTGCAGTGAAAGTGTGATATTCTAATTCTTACTTTCGAAGTGCAACTTAGACTGACATCAATAACTAAACAGAAAACATCAAAATTCAAAGAGATATGTTGCTCTCTCTTTAAATGGTCATATTGGTATTTGTTCAATCTGTTTCAATCTTGATGGTTGGAGCTGTTTCAATCTTGATGGTTGGAGCTCTTTTTAAATTTATTTTGTGTTAGTTGTTCACTAAATTTTATTGTATTAACAGTAGCAGAAATATGCATTTGACTAATCATCTACAAAATCCATCGTCGGCGAGATGTATTGTCACACGTATAAATTTATGTTTATTTTGTAAACACGCATAAATACTCGTCTACGTTTGTAAATAAATATTTGTATATAAGTGTCAATTTTTTTCTAAATTAAATTTGAGATATAAATTCTAAGAGCACAGAGTTGCTCAGTTCCTTGTTATAGGTACGATCTTGGTATTTCTTCTTCCTCTCGCAGCCGTATAAAAGTTCAATGGATTTAATCCGTAATTATTTTGGTGTTCGACACCAATCAAACTAACCGAGAAGACCAGGGATTTATCATGGTGGAGCCGTCGCGTTATTTTATAATAGCCTTGAGTACGATTCCGACATTTGTCCAATGATCTAAAGTAATATTCCACTTCCCACTTTTTAAAATAAAATTCACAAGTTTGACTTTCAACATTATTTTAGTGAAGAGTGTCTGTAACAAATCTTGTAAGAAATTTTGGAATAAATTATAACTCATCTATTAAGTCCCACCTTTACATACGATTCAAACATTCGCGCAGTGCATAATTACCATCCCATATATTAAATTATTTATGTATGGAAAGGCCGAAACCAACACCTCGTAACCTTCCTTATAATTTACGATCTAGAGGTACACCTTTAGTACAACAGTAAGAATTAATTTCATCTCAACTTGTACCTATGTCAGCGATACCAGAATCAGAACCTTCGTCAGTTGAACTTTCTACGGTTAATTCAATAAATAATTTTGAATCAGAACTTTCGGTAAATTCAATTGATTCTGACAATTATAACACTAAATCGGATAATTTACCCCAAGGATCGAACTTTGAATCTTCTTATACGCAATCAGATACCGACACAGAACCTGAAATGGCAACTCCAGAGCCAAAACTAGTTGTGTTACCATCACAATACCCTCTTCCCCGTTTCAACTCAAAAACAGACAATATTTCTAATTTTCTACGCTCATTTGACGATTTGGTAAAGAATACATATGAGTTTACAGACGAGAAATGCAAACAAATACTACCTAGTGTTTTTAAGGCAAGAACAGAGATAGGTACTAATAAAAAGACATACATTAGATACGGGTAGATATTCTGAATTCAAAAAGAAATTAATTTCACATTTTCGTAGACCAGGTGCAAAATCAGAAGCGGAGTTTTGCTTAGAGAACACCAACAAAGACCAAAGGAGTCCATAACATGATATGTATTAGATATGGAAGCTTTAATCCTTAAATCAGAACAGGACATACCTGACGAGACTGCTTTAGATTTGATAATTCAAGGCCTCAAACCGTTTTATATTGATAAAATAGCTACAACAGTTTTTAATACGATTCCTGGTTTATTAAAATAATTAGTAGAATTAGAGGCAGGTCGTTATAAAGCACAGAAATGCATACGTGCAATGCATAACGAAAAGCTTAAAAGTAAACATGACAAGCGTAACTCCTCAATTTCTCCGTTACCATCAACACAAAGTACGGCTTCTTCTACATAGAGTTCAGATTCAGAGGTTGAAAAACCAAATTCTAACCCACTTAAAATCAAACATGAACCATCACAAGAAGATATGCAAACTTTGCATACGATGGCTGAAAAATATATAACTTACAAGTCAATGCAGGTTCCATGTATACAATTAATTAACAGGCCTTCACGTAATCATTTTTTTTTCTAGAAATCCCGATAGACGATACCAAAATAGGACACTATTTTTCGAATAACAATCAATGTAACTACAATGGAAACAGATACTATAATAATAATAATAATAATAATAATAATAATAGGTCACATAATCAACGTTATACAAATAACCGGCAAAACGTAATCGCTTCACATACGCAAGGACCTAGTTTCAAACACAGCAACGCCCAACCTATAAAAATCAGTACTATCAGTACCCCAACAGTTTTATTATTCACAACAACAACTTCACTACTATAACGGACCTACATTTTATGGTAATCAGTAGACATCAAAATAGGCAACCCGCGACGCAATACAATCAGCAAGACGGACGAACAAATAGAAATTATAATTCGCGATCGATACAAAAACAAAATTTTGGTTCGAGTAATTAATTTCGAGGGCATACATATATGACAAATTGTAATTTACAACCACAGTATGATTATGGGCAAAGTTACAAATCGCAAGAAAGTTTATATGCAATTTCCAGTGACAGAAACGAAGTATGACCCTGGCAAACGATGTCCACCATATACTAAAAATCTTCGTACAAAATTATATACTCATAGCAATACAACAAAAATAACAGTAGAGTATAACTACAAATATGACGGAATTTTGGATAAAGGAAGCCAGCTTAATCTTCTATGTAAAAACATCTTTAAAAACAAAAACTTGATTCATTATGCAACATTAAAGCTGTTAGGTATTACTCAAAACACAATCGTACTCATGAATATGTTGTCCTCCCAATTAAGATAGAAAAGAAAATTTATCGAATTCAGTTTTCGCGAATAACAGATTTTTCTCCTAAGATATTACTCGGAAATTCATTTTTAGACGACCATCGCTCTTATTTGGATGACGAAAATCATACGTCGACATTATAACATTTCCGTAAAATTTCTCGTATAGCAAATATAAAAACATAACAGAAAAATTGTTTTTTGTCCAAATCTACCGCTGAAACATTAGAAAACAATTTTCATCCTTATTTTACAACGACTCGAAGAATATATTTACCACTAAAATCAGTCACACATGTAAAGTTAGGTCTCTTCGAACCGAAAACAGAACATGAAATCTTACTAAAACTGAATTTCGAATTAGCAGAACAACTACAAATTTTGGTACCATGTTTTTTATTGTTTTTAGACAATATTGTTCAAATTAAAATCCAACTGATTCTAAAATTGTATTTCCGTGACATACGATTTTAGGGAAAGCACAAAATGTTTATGAACCAATAGAACAAGAATGCAATTGAATAGTGACGGAAGATGACATGTCAGATGGAGAAATACAATTTTGAGATAGATAGATCTCTTTTTAAACGAAAATATTTCGACGTTGAAGATCAAGCCCCGGAACGTGTTCGCGAGCAAATTTTTCAACTTTTATATGATTATGCAGATTGTTTCGTTTTTGATGAAACTAGAATAGGTAAAATAAAAGATTTTCAATTTCGAATTATTACTAAAGATAATATCCCATACTTTCATCGTTCTTTTACCGTACCTATTGCTTTGAAAAACCGCGTCGATGAAGATTTGAAGTTATTGTTTAAACGTGACATTGCAGCTCACCATACAACAACACAATTATGTTTTTAATACAATCTAACGGAAGTGTCAAATCAATTTTAGATTTAAGAGCGCTGAATGTCAAGTTATGCTTCACCTTTCCGAAAAAAATGTCCCGTCCCTTATTGAATTATATAGTATATGCGTTCAGTGTCTCAGAAAAGATTTCATATATGCTCGCTGTGCATCATCATGGCAACATTGTTGGTTGTTTGGCAACGTGGTATTCTTAGCAATACACTCTCTTAAAAGGTGTAACCGAATCCAACGGTGCACCGTCGAGTGTACTATTTGCATCGTCCCGTTGTACCCTGTTTAGCCCCGTTGTCCGATTTCAAACGGTAGATGGCACTACTGTAATAACAGTTGAAAGCCTAATGGACGCAAGGTTCATGTATGAATGTTGAAGGTCTTATTCCGAAGAAATGGGAATTGAATTTAATTTAATTTTTATTTAAGGCTTTTTGGCACCTTTGGCTCAGGCTGAAGGAAGTAAAATGTTAAACAGAAGGTTATCTACAAATGTTATAACTATATTGCAACAGTTTACTAAATGCAGATCGTAAGAAAATAATAAATTTCCTCGAAGAATGATATCTGTAAATATGCAGCATCTTACTGAATTTCTACAAAGGCAAATAGGTGGGGCGGGGAATTGTACGTAGAATTTTTCAGGATCAATTTAAACAGTAAAAATTTTAAAGTTATACTCAAAATTTTGGAGGGGGTGACCCCTCTATCGGGGTATGAGAAAGGGCAGAACCCTATGTGACATATCAAATGAAGGCACTTCTGTTGTTGCGGTTTGAAAATCTTAATGTAGTAAAATAATAATAATAAAAAAAGAAAATTCGTTATGGAAACCTGCACATAGAAATACAAGTGAAGACGCGAAAGTATATATTCTAGGACAGCAATTCAAACAGATATCTGCATTCGATAGGTCCGGGGTCGATATATATGCCCTGCCTGAAGTTTTTCCGTGTTTTGTTGTCGTACCAGGTAAATACAGGGATGGTACTTTGAAACTAGGTCACCCGTGGTCGACTCCCTCACCTATCACTCAGATATCTGGAGACTAAAAATTTAAATTAATCAGGTAGCAAGTCATGGTCACATCTCTAGGTGTTTCCTTGCTGCTATGTAGATAACCCCTAAGCATTGCGCTAAAATATCTCGTGAGACTACTATTACAGATTATACTAAGCTTGTCTTTGGACTTTTTTTTGGCAAGAATTATGGTAGCCGGCTGGTCCGATACAATCTTGTAATCAGGTTAGGTAAATTTACTTTCGAAACAGCAAATAAAGATTTTTGTAGTCCCATCAGCGACCTTGTACATGTAAACTTTATTGATACGATGGTGGACCATTTATAGTAACTCCGGAACTTTTTGACTTAGTTTCTTTTCTTGTTGTTTAAATTTCTCACATTAGGGTAACAGGTTAATTTAATCTAGTTTTCATTAATCTTGATTACACTAGGTTAGGAAAAGTTTGATTGAAGCGTGCTTACCCTAAAGTAGATTTGTTCCCGTGAGAATAAAGTATGAGTGGAATTAATATTCCGAGAGTACTCGGTCACATTTTTTTGTTATTTTCAACGTTATCAAATTTAATATAACCTGACAAGCTCTACACGAGCGGATCATCCATTTACTCCTAAACCAAGTACTTTCCTTTTCTTATGTGTCTACATGCTATTGTTGGTATGAGGTTTATATTAATCCGTAAATTTATCGACGTGGTTTTTCTACCGTGTACAAAATCCATTAATACCGTTTCTCATTAGGTACGTCAACGCCAAGAACGTGATGCAACCTTCACATAACAAAAGTAATTTGTTTGGGGGTGTACTCGATTATAATCACTGCACGACCCTAATATTCTTAACTTTTTCATGCAATCTCATGTCTTTCATATTCTGGCTTGAGACTCAACACGCTACGTTAAAGCAAGGTTAGGCTAGATTGCATCAAATACGAAAAAGTTAAGAGTACAACGGCCCTGAAGTGTTTACAATAGAGCAGCTCCGTGATAGGTTACATTACCTGGTCCGCACTATACATAACATTACATTCTTTTAATTCATGTGTACGAAGCTACACACGTGTAATTAACAAAGGTTAAGTTGCTTGCGTAAGGGATAAATGTATCCCTATTATTTAGGATAAACTTTACTTTTGGGACCCCAGGTTCCGCCAGCTATTAAGACAAATGTACGGTCTCTATGTCATTCCCTTCCAAATAATTTAAACTGACACTTCTATAGAACCTAATGACAACCAGAAATTTATAAAGTATTATGAAAAATTATGTCTCATTATTATTTCGTTAATTACGCACTCTAGTTTATTCACAGATGCGGAACTATATGAATGCTTTTATGGCGCGTATTTATGCTTCAAAATCTCGGATTACAGTGTCGAAAGAGCAAAGACAGGTTAGAGAAATGTAATGTGAGATATTTTTATTACACGCTATGCACATTGCCTTTAACACTCCAACGTACTTTCCACTCTTTCACTCTTATTTCATAATTTGAAACTATTGTTTTTTGTCTCAACTCTTCCACACGCTTTGCAAACATTACAATTCTCCTGTAATTTTACACATTTAGGGCCCCCAAAGTAAAATTTGTTCATTATTTCTAATGAAACTGATCTGAAATCAGTTATGTATAGCGTGGGCCACAAATCACCGTAAGTCATAACAACTGGTTTCCACAAACGATTGCGTTTATTAGCGGAAATTTATCGAACTATTAAGAAAAGTTGATTAACGTTAAAAAAACAAACTAAAACACACCCACACACATATATATTTAATATCTTCAAAACAACACATTACTTTCTCATTCTTCAAATATGGCTTCTAACCGCACAAACGGTGGATACGTTACACCCAAGCGTACACAAGATGTGCCGTCGATACACACCCTTCATTACGCCCTACGCCGCTCAATTCGGATAGCAACAACGGCGCATCAAACGGTACAACGACATAATCAAGGGTACTAAATGGTGGATTCGGATGGACCTTTAGGACATGCCACGTATTCAGGGAAGTATTTCGCTTCAGTCTACGCGCAGCTGTTTTCTTCCTTTGTGTACAAGTTTCTAGAATCGTGTACGTGTGTACTAAGTTAGGTGTGTGTCTGTACCAATTTTTTTGTGCTGTGTTGGGAGGTGATTTGATTTGTAAAGGTGCTAATCATGCCTCGCACGTGTGTGAACAGGGCAGATAATTCTTGTTACATATGTGGGGAAGTTACTTTTAAGTCGAGAAAACGTACCTTAACGCCCGAAACAAGGAAAGCCTATTTCCTGTACTTCGGATGCAAAGTGGGGGACCAGGGCCGAACCTGGGCCCCTCACGTTTGTTGTACTACATGCTCTTCTACTCTTAATGCATGGGAACATAGGAAACGACGCCGTATGAAGTTTGATGTGCCCATGGTGTGGCGAGAACCTACTGATCATACCACTAACTGCTGTATCTGCTTGGTCCCATCAATTCGCAAGGGTTATACCAAAAAGAAAAAGACTTTGGTGTACCCGGATCTACGTTCAGCCAGACGTCCTATTCCACACGGTCCCGATGTACCAGTACCAGACCCACCAGAAAATTTCATCATTGATATAGGTGAAGATGATATACAGGATACAGAACAGCCCTCAACATCTCAAGATCCAGACTTTTCCACGACTTCCGCTACCAAAGAGCCGCATAAGGTAACACAGGTCGAATTAAATAACCTAATCAGGGACTTAGAACTTCCCAAAAACAAAGCCGAATTGTTGGAATCACGGCTGCAGCAATGGAATCACCTGGCGGGTGATGTGAAGGTAACAACTTTTCGCTACAGTCAAAGAATTTGTTTCATTTTTCAAAACACAAGGGCATCTGACTGTGTGCCATGACATTGAAGGACTCTTTGCAGCAATGAATATACCATATAAGACCGAGGAATGGAGATTTTTAATTGATTCTTCCAAATTTTCTCTTAAAGCAGTTTTGCTGCACAATGGTAATGTTCTTCTTTCAATTCCTGTTGTACATGCAGTTGATGTTAAAGAAACTTATGAAAACATGAAAACAATTCTTAGGTACCTGAAATATGATCGATTCGGGTAGCAAATTTGCTGTGATTTCAAGGTTATTGCTATTCTGTGCTGTATACAAAAGTGTTACACAAAGTTTTGTTGCTTTTTATGTGAGTGGGACAGTCGTGCTAGGGATTTACATTATAAGAAAAAAGACTGGGCTCTACATTCATCATACACACCTGGTATAAAAAGTGTTTCTTCACAACCTCTTGTATATCCTAGGAAGATATTGCTTCCGCCACTCCACATTAAATTGGGATTGATAACTAACTTTGTGAAGACATTGAACGGCATTTGAATAATTGTGTAGCAAATTTCCACGCCTTTTTGAAAAAAAAAGAGGAGATATTCATTGGGCCACAGGTACATCTTCTGCTGCGTGATCCTCAATTTGAACAGACACTTAGTGATGGGGAGTAAGCAGCATGGAATGCATTTCTACAAGTGTGTCACAACTTTCTGGGAAACAGGAGAGCAGAAAACTACGAACAACTCGTGGAGAATCTTCTGTCATCTTACGAGAAGATTGGATGTAGGATGTCTCTAAAATTGCATGTTCTCCAGTCGCATTTGGATTTCTTTACTGACAATTGTGGTGATGTCAGCGAAAAGCATGGGCAACGCTTTCATCGGTAAATTGCAACAATGGAAAGAAGACACAAAGGGAAGTGCAGTGCAGCGATGTTAGCTGATTTCCGTTGGAGTATTAGGATTGATGGAACAGTAGTTAGCTACAAATAGCAAGCTAAAGCGACTAGGCGTTAAAAAGGTAAGTCTAGTAATTCAACATCCGTAGTGTAAGAGCTTTTAACGTTTAAGGGCTCTATTTCAGTAAGAAAAAGGTAATTTCTCCTGAACAACAAACCAAGTACGGAGTCAGTAACCACATTATTTATGCCAGCCGTAATGTAAAAAATGGGGAGGGAAGAGGACGTTAGAAGAGACAAAACTCAACCAGAATACTAAGATTTTCCCCCAAATTCTGCCCCAATAGGTAGGGTCATCAATAATTTAGGGGGCTAGGCCCCCTGACCCTTCTGGTTAGGGACCTGTGTTGCGGGTATATTTTGCCACCAATGCTGACGTAATATATTGCAATTCGATGTTGCCAGACCTTCAACAGTGTTGCCACATAAATAAAATTGTGTGGGAGCTCTTGGACAACCCCCCCCCCTCGGCTACGCCGAAATGAGAACCAACCGAACTTTTTTAATGTCATTTTCGTATTCAGCACCGCCAAATTAGTTAAAAGTGGGTGTTTTCATTTATGTAACAAAATGTGTGCAGAACAGTGAATTAGATATACTAGGAAATGTTTGCTCCCTAGTAAAAAGCTTAATAGCATCCGCAAACGACTGAAGGATCCCGCAAAAACCCACCTTATTAGGCCCTCAACGAGTATGAATATATCCTAATACCCTGCACTCGGGTAAAGTTTAAAAAACAACTCCCACTAAAACTCCAACAACCAAAACAATATAAGAAAAAAGACCCAATAAAAATTAATATACATTACTACATGGAGCATACTCCATTTTTAGATTCTAAATCTAATGCACTTACCTTCCAAAGCAGTTACTTTTATTTATTATAAAATAATATAAATATTTGGTCCTTTCGTACTAAAATATTCAAGTTAATAGAAGGATAGAAACCAAGCTCACGCCGATCTGAACTCAGATCATGTAAGAATTTAAAGGTCGAACAGACCTTTCCCTTAAGCACCTGCACCTAAGTAAATCTTAATCTAACATCGAGGTCGCAACTCCTACTGTCGATATGAACTCTCAAGAGTTCTCATACTTTCTCAACATATAAATAAATCTACAAATCATTATATCCATCATTATTCAAATAACGCGCGTCCTGAATTATGCTGACAACTAATCATTTCCATTGGATGATTTGAACTTACGTAAAGAAAGCATAATTCCCATTTTCTTACGCATTTTCCTATCATATAGATTAATAACGAGAATCCATTTTATGTATCTATCTCCAAAGCAACAGAGTTCTTTGGTCTGTATGGAAATCTATGACCTAAGACCTTGAATCACAACAAAATCTAATTAGTTCATAAAATAGCAAGTTCTTACAACCTATCAGTTCCCTTTCGTCCTTTGTATTAGGACTAATTAACTTTGTCTCGCAGTCGAATAAATACCTATCATAACATTAAGGTACCAATTTTTTACGAAGCACTTATGGCCAGGTAGAGTCTTAGGTGTATATTTAAAAATGAATATATTAATATGAAATTATTGATTTGATAAGTTATTCCCATGAATGCCTTATTGCTAATACAACACGCTAATAAGTGTAAGTGATTTCCATTGTTCATACAAATATTTGCTGTATTAGAAAAAATGAAATTAATTAAGAATGTTCAAGTATAAATATTCAATAGATGAATATTTATACTATAGTTGAATTTAAAAAGTTATGTAAAGGAAAAGGGGTAAGAGGATATCTCTGACTAAGAAGTGCAGAACAGATTAAACTAATTAAACAACATGAAAAGCAAGAACAGCAAGATGAATAAAAAAATTAAACAAGAGATATTTAAAAAAATTAAGAACTATTACTACTTCAAGAACTATTATAAACACGATTTTGAGCGATAATACAACAGCAGCAATTGAATTTAAGCTTGCTTACGTCTTAAGTTGATAATTTATTGTACTATTTTTATATTTTCTAGCCAAAAAATCTACTGACCATGATTTTAATATAACAAAGCACCTGCTTAAGAAGACACTAAACTAAAGAAAAAACATAAATAGTAAATTCTATTTAAAAAATATATCTTCCAAGAACCAAAACCAGCACGTATGCCTATTGTGAACAGAGGGGTAACACACTTAAAATGAAGAAATATAAATGTTCAATTAATTTTCTCTGAGAAATGCTTAATCATAGCTGACTGCCAGGATGGTTCTCAAGACACAGCCCCTTCGCTAAACCCTTGTTGGCGAGAGCCAACAAAAGAGTTAGTGTCGGGAGTGTGGACAGACACAATTTGGAGAACGCCACTGAAATTTCCAGACGGGAAACAATTTGTATTGTCACAATAAAATACATTTCGTCGCTCCAACCACGAAGAAATTCCAACAATTCTTGGGCGGACATCAATACGGAGGTAAGAGAGGAACGAGAAGAGAGAACTCAGAGAGTGTGGGCGAACTACGATACTAGCAGGCGCTACATCGATTCTATCGTAGACGATCCTTCTCATCTAGGCAGGTCATTCTGCCCGTCGACCAATCCATCTGGGTCTGCCAACCTGCGGGCCCTGGGCTACCATTGTACCATTCGTTGACCTGGAGGTTCAATGTCTGAGCTTCATCGTTGAGCTAGCAGGCCAGTTAGTTCAGGAAGACGTTCCTCTCTAGTATTGGAAGTCCGCCGTTGGAGCGACGACCCCTTCTCGTATGGCCTGGATTTCTGATTAGAATGTCTGGGCTGGTTATTCATGGTCGTTGGTGGGATCCATTCTGACCGTCTGCTATGATTAAGCCCGTAATTTGTGAAAGGGCAATAAATACCCTATTTTTGTAAAACTCGTTATTTTATCATTTATCTATGCCTAGTATCACTCCTTTCAGTATTTGTCTTTCTGTAGCTTCTAATTAACCCCCGGCGGACATCCTGTATTCGTATCTTTAAGGTAAGAATTCTCAGTCGCACCAGGCGAATGCCAGGATGATACTTAACCTCCTCGATTCCCGGTAGAAGGAGGCTACACTATTAAAGTAGAAACAAAAGAAACCGTATTTCAAAAGCGATTACAAACTGTTATAGTTGAAAATATAGGTGGATACAAAGCGCCAAGATTTTTTAAAAATACATGTGGAACAATCGTTATTAACAAAATCAAAGAAGAATTATAACTTCACCTTGTTAAAGTTAATCTTGTTTTACTTTGTGACTTCTTATATATTAAAGATAAAGAAGTACAAGAATTTAATTTTAAAACAACTAATAAGAAAATCTTAGAATCAACTGATCTAAACGAATTTATGAAATATGAAAAAAAAATATTCTAAGGGAAATGGAAGAGGTTCAATGCAGAATCTCAGGATGGTCTTCACATCAAAATAAACATTAAGAAATAAGATTAAAGAAATATGTACCACTAAGAGGTTCTTTTTACACTAACCTTGCTAAGCAAATTAAGATAAAAAGCAGTAACTAATATTAAAAATAAAGACATAAATGTTTCCTATACTCTATCGCAAGTTTTTAAAAACCTGTGGACTGGTATTCCCTCTACGAAGGACATTTACACTATACAAATAGTTAATGAATTACAAAAGAAATATTATGATGGTATTGAGTTTCACCTTCAACTAAAATATATACTTAAGTTTGAAGAAAGAAGTAATATCTCTTTAAATGTTTACAGTTATAATAAAAGATATAATGTGTATCCACTACAAATCACAAAGAATAAGTAGGAACAACATATTAATTTATTATATGTAAAATACAATAAAAATAATCCGTTTTATTTAATAAAGGATTTGTCAAGACTAATAAGAAGTCAAGTAACCAAACATAAAGCAAAATATATATTTGCGATAGTAGTTTAACAACACACTTTAGAAGTGAAAAACCGTTACAAGAACGTGAATTTAATTGTAAAGAGCACGAAGCTTTCAGAATAGAACTTCTTAAACCATATGATAACCAAATAGTTTCAAAACTATACACATTAGTTCCATTTACAATATATTCTGATTTTGAATGTTTGTTATGTAAACTAGATACAGAACATAATTGTCATAAAACAAAATATCAAAAAGATCTTCCAATGAGATTCTGATGTTACATTAAATTTGCAAATTGAGATTATAAAAGTCCAGTTACTTGTATTGTGTTAGATGCTGCAAAAGTGTTTGTTTAAATGTTACAAGAAGCAATACAAATAAAAAGATATATAATGAGCAAATTGAAATGAATACTCCAACTCAAGATGAAGAAGAAATATATAACAGTTCAGATACTTGTCATATATGTGAGAAAAGTTTACTACCTACAATTGAAAAACAAATAAACGTGTTGAAGAAGATATTTTTTTAAAAAGTAAATGAGATATGTTGGATAAGTCAAAATAACATAAGGAAGAATTAAAAAAGTGTTTTGAGTGAAATAGATAGATATAAAGCAAAGTTAAAGATCATGATCGTTTAACCGGAAAGTTTATAGGTGCTGCTCATACCTATTGTAATCAAAACTATCGTACTCAAAATTTTGTTCCAGTATATTTTCACAATTTAACTGATTACGACACTAATTTATTTGTTAAAGAATTAGCTTATGATACAAATAAAATAAAGCTGATCGCAAATAATGAAGAAAAATATATAACATATTCGAAATATGAAAATGTTGGTAAAAATAAGGAATAAAATTAAGGTTTGCTGACTCGTTAAGGTTCTGTCAAAGAGTATTCACAAAAACAATTCCGAGAAAGTTCTAACTAGTTCTCAAATGAGTTATTAGATTTAGTAGCTAAAAATGTGTGTATCCATATGAGTACATTGATTCTATAGAAAAATTAAAAAAAACAACCCCATGAAGAAGAGTTCTTTTATAAACTTTACAACACTCATATCAGTGATTAAGACTATGAACATGCAAAGAAGGTTTGGAAAGTATTTAAAATTAAACATCTAGAAGAATATACTGAGCTTTACAACAAAACAGATGTATTAATACTAGCAGATATATTTAATTTTTTTTAGATATTTTGTTTAAAAGTGTATGGCTTAGTTCCTGCTTGGTATTATACATCACCTGGTTTATCGTAGACATCAATGTTAAAAATTACAAAAAATAATCTAGAAATGTGAACTGACTAGAAATATGATAAAATTTTAATGATTGAAAAAGGTATAGGAGGCGGCATTTCTCACTGTAGTAAAAGATATATAAAAACAAATAAATACATGCAAGACTATAATTAAGATGAATGACCCAAATATATACGGTACTTAGATGCGAATAACTTGTTTGGATGGGCAATGAGTCACTATATGCAATATGGAGTTTTCAAATGGGTTCATCCATATATAGATTTAAGTATTCCTGTTGATTCTGATAAACTTTATATATTAGAAATTGATATAGAATATCTTATACATTTACATAACGAACATTCTGATTTAAAATTAATTCCGGAAAATATGAAACCACCAGGATCAAAACAAACCAAGCAATTAACAACATTATAATTAGGAAAGATATGTTATTCACTATCGAAATTTAAACCTGTATATGTCACTTGGGATGAGATTTAAAATGTTCCTAGAGTATTAGAATTCAAACAATCAGATTAGTTAAAGAAATATATTGATTTTAATACATAAATGAGAGCAAAAGCAGCTAATGACTTTGAAAAAGACTTCTATAAACTCATGGATAACTCAATGTTCGCTAAAATAAGGGAAAGCGTTAGAAAGAGACAACATATTGAATTAGAATGTAATTCAAAGAGAGTAGAAAAATTAATTGCAAAACCTAACTTTGACTATAGAACAATATTTACAGAAAATTTGTGTGCAACACATATGATAAAAGAAAACAATAACATTTAATAAGTCAATATATGCAGGTATTAGAATTGTCAAAGCTGTTTATGTATGATTTCCACTATAATATATAAAATAACAGATATGGATTACCACTAATAAACAAAAAGTATTAGGAAAGATGAAGGATGAGAATAAGGTTAAAAAATGATTGAACTTTTTGGGTTAAGATAAAAATGTATGTCTTTAAAGCAGAAAACAAAGAGGAAAATGCTAAAGGAAAAACTAAGTGTGGAGTAGCTAATGAGATAAAATGATTATATAAATCTCTATTCGAAAATGTAAAAACATTTAAAGATATAAACCTAATTTAAAATCATAAACACAGTGTGTATACTTTAAAAGTTAATAAACTAGCTTTAGACTCAAACGATTATAAAATATATTTTTTTAGATGTTTAAATCCGCAAGCTTGGGGTCATTATGGACTAGAGTAGAAAATGAAATGATGTGTAGTGTAGTGTAATTAGTTTTAGATATATATTTTTTATGATTTTTATATCATAAAGTTTTTTGGAAAAAATATCTCCAAATTATCTTGTTAATATTTTCTTATTCAGTAATTTGTTATAGAATAAAAATTGGTTAAAAAATTGTAGGGGTGGTTTTTAAGCGCTACAAATTGAAAACTGTTTGCAAAACCCCAAATTGCTCACTACTATCTCGGTCCCCAATATTTATACATAAAAATATTTTTGTTGTGTACTTTTATAGGTCCAAGTTTGTCAGCTGACTTTTGTTACATTTTATACATAGTTTTGTTCGGGTCTTGATAAACTGTTGACTTAACAATTACTTACGCCCGCAAATGTTTCTGAAAATTAGAAAATGAGTTCTATTTTGTGTTTTCATCGCAATTAGTCAAAACAAAGATGCAGAATAAATTAACCGTCTACTCAGATTGAACGATATTTATGGAGAATAAGACGACGATTATCAAACAAGAATGTGATGCAAGAGCGATGAAAAAAAAATAATTATAATTTCCAGACGAGGAAGATGGACTCAAAAACGCAATGCAATGCAGTAAAGTGAACTATCTTTATCTTATTTTTATTGGTGACATTTCAGCCAATACAGGACTAAAGTGTTACGTCATATCCGGCAGGTCACCATGGTAACCCGCCATGTTACAGTGTAAACGAACGAGTGTTTAGCAGTAGGTTTGGAGTGTTTGACATTCAACAACTCATTATGGTGTTCTGTTTTGTGCCAGATTGTCATCATTACAATGAAAGAGATACGTGTTGCTTTTCCTGTTTCCAAAGGACTGAAAGTAGAAAAGGAATTGGAAGGAGCCAATTAAGTAAGTATAGAAATTCCACGCAATACCATTGAATATAATTTCGAATTCGCTGATATGATTATGAGTATAATTCATCGTTGATTTCTGAGTTCTTGATTCAAAGAAGTGATAATTATATACAAGAAGCTTAAAATGAGGTTGCCAATCCGGTTATAGTTAAGCACAGAAACTCAAGAAGATGAATACAAGTGCTAAAACGAAACCCTTGTACCCCATGTACAGCCGCGCAAATTTGTATTATAGGTAAAGTATACAAAATGTAGCAAAAATCAATATTTCAAAAGTTAATAGTACCTTTGTATGTGCTCCATAAGAACATAAATTACCGGAATAAAACTTAGCTACTCACCTCAAATTATTATATTTATTGTTTATATATCCTTTCTTGCACTTTCCTTAGTATGTGCATCAATTCTTTTTCATATGTAAAGAAATGTACATGTTTGGACTCCACAGCATGTTCTACTCTTTCAATCAGTTTCCACTCATCACGGAAATAATCAACAGTTCGAAAAATATTAACAGCCATTACTTCCACAACCTATTTTCCACCTTTGTGCTATCAAACCTGCTGTTTGTTTAGACTTGGCCTCCGTCGTTGCTACGATAAGCAACCAGATGTGACTCAATACTTTAGTTTTCCATTAGAATTCCAAACTACGGTGCCCAAAATGGCGGAACAAGTTGTGACGTCAGGCCTCCGTTATTTCTTGCTATCGGCATATTCTCTATATGTAGCATACTTGCAATTAATAGACTGGATTTAAGGCCGCTTTAGACGATACAATTTCTCGTACGATGAATCTTAGCGATAGCAGTTTGCCAGAGTAACAAGAAAAAAAGTTGTGGATTTATACCATAGCATGCTGCTCTATTGTAGCATTCTTGCTTTCACACTCTGGCACGACTGCTAATCGTAAGATTCATCGTAGTATAAATGCGGTCGTCTAAAGCGTCCTTTAGAATGCATCTTACTGTACTCTTCCTCTCCTATTTATTTTCCACCGGTCAGCCATCTTAAGGACTGTCCACCTCACCTTGTGCAATTTTTTGCTTTCTTTAACGACGGATACATAGGGTGCATTCTTGGCGGCAATCATCTGTGTTGCGTTCAATTGTTTCATATGAAAACTAGCGCCACTTATGCATTAAAAAGTTATTGCGCCTAAAAACGAGGAATATATCTCACGTGAAAACCTGTGTGTTTGGAAGAAAGTCCAACACGATTAACATCTTCTCTCCCGTTGGTCCTTCCATTGTATCAATGGAGTTAGTCGTTCTTTAGTGGTATTTGTGAGATTCTGTTCAATAATATGCATGGCATGCGGTATGCAGTTATTTTCAACAACAATTGTTTTAAAAAATTACAGGGAAAGAAACCATTTATTTTAGACCTCATTAATCGTTTTCTTGTGCTGTGAGGGAGGATCGTTGCAAAATCAAAAGAAGTTATGTTAAAGCACTATTCTTAGTAGACGCTGTATGTGGTGCTCCATAATCTTCTGCTCTTGTGCAAAAGATAGAGAAATACTACAATAAATGATCTGATGTATTGCTGTTTTTTAAATATCGGTTGGATTATCTCTTATTGAATTTAATTGATGGAAATTTAAGCAGTTTTGAATTTGACCGGCATATGGTAAGGCAAAGAATGAGAAAGCGGTCAGGATCTTACTTACGTGCCATTACGGTATTCGCTTAGTGAAGAGTGGAACCCTGGAATATCTGTCAGGATGGTCGCCCGTGAGGTTTGAAATTGAACTTTATTTGACTTTCAGTCCTCTAAGGATCAGGACAGGGGAAAGGATATGGTCAGGTGTCTGCCAGGGCCTAAGTTGAAGGCGTCACCCATGCATTTGACTGAGAAAAAACTGTGGGGAACCTCAGAGATGATGATCAGGATGGAAGAGAGTCGACCAGAGCCTAAGTTTAAGGTAGCAGCCGGCATTTGCCAGATGTGATTGAAGAATATCCCTGGAAAACGGCATCACGGTGGTTTGTCGCTGGTAGCGAACTTAGGACCTCCAGAAAGCGAATCCAATGCTCTACCAGTGATTCTGCCAGGCCCATGTGGGGGTGTAACATCGAATTTTTTAAGAATCCTCTAAACCTTAAAATTTATACGATCAATAATCGATAGAAACCGTGCACGACCCTTCCCTGACTTTACAACTCCCCAAACTGAAAGTACTGGCGAAATATCTGAGTTCTACCAACTAAACTACGGCCGTCTCGTGCTTTACAGAATTTCTCGAGCCTAGCCACGGGACAACGGTGAGCAGTATCCATCTTATGTAGAATAATAATGTCAGTTGTAGCTCTATTCCGCCATTAAAACAGGATATGCGTTTATTAAGGACGATTCTTCTTGTTTATATTATTTACTTAACACACTATGTTAATTATCCTATTGAGAAATAGAAATTGTTCCCTGGAAAGTCTTCCAAAGAAAAGAACGGGAAGAATTATAATTGTAATGAACGACCTGCTCTCTGGTCGGTACAAGAATGAATAAATAAGGAATATGACCATGTTGTGATTTTCTGGATTTCAAGGATAGCACACATATTTATACTGTCTTTTCTGTATTGACTGACACAATCACTCATTTTGTGAAATATTAGTATAATTTTCTCCGGCTAGGATTGATGGGCTTCTCCCCTTTCCCCCCTAATGGGCCTGACCATGTAAACCATTGCCTTAAAAATACGCGTCGCACTGTACCTCTGGAGAGGTGGAAAGGGGAAAACTCACGCGAGCAAAGCATCTTGGAGAACGAGTACAACTGCGCAGTTGTTTGCGTTTCTAATTTCACGTGCTTTTTCACAAATGTCGCTTTATTCACAAAGTGTACAGCGTCCAAAGTGCTTCCAATCTGATGACCTTCAAATGGTTCCTCCAATTGACTCCTTCGGATTTCAGCCGAAAGGAGGAGAGACTTTGGGATCGGACCAGAGGGGGACTAAAGTCTTACGACAGATGAGGTAGGTCGCCATGGTAACCCACCATGTTACAGTCTAAACTAATGGGTGTTTAGCAGTAGGTTTGTAATATTCTTTATTCAACAACTCGTTACGATCTTATGCTCTATGCCAGATTGTCATTATCATTACAATGAAAGAGACACATGTTACTTTTATCTGTTTTCAAAGGACTGAAAGAAGAAAAGGAACTGGAAGGAGCCAATTGCATAAGTAAACAAATTTCACGTAATGCCATTGAACGCAATTTTGAATACGTTGATATGATTATGAGGATAATTCATCGTTGATTGCTGAGTTCTCGATTCAAAGAAGGTGATAATTATATCTAAAGAACTTAAACTGAAGTTGCTAATTCGATTATAGTTAAGGACACACACTCAAAAAGATAAATACGAGTGCTAAAACGAAACCCTTGTACCCTATGTACAACTGCGAAAGTTGATATTATAAATGAAGTATGCAAGGTTTAGCATAAATCGAGATTTCAAAAGTTAATAGTACCTTTGCATGTTTCATAAAAACATAAATTACCGGAATAAAATTTAGTTACTCACTTCAAATTATTAAATTTACTGTTGATGTGTTCTTTCTTGCATTTCTTTCGTATATATATATCAAATCTAGGTCATATGTAAAGAAACGTACATGTTTGGACACCATAGCATTTTCAGCTCTTTCCATTAGTTTCCCCTCGCCATCGAAATAATAAACAATTCGAAAAATATTAAAAGGCATTGCTTGCACAACTGATTTTCTACCTTTTTGCTATCAAACGTACTGCTTGTTTAGACTTGGCCTCCGCCATTTCTATGGAAAGCAACCGGATGCGGCGTCAGTAATTAGTTCTCATTCTCACCACGAGCAACCGACATCTTAGCATGGAAATATACTATAGTTACAAACATATAAAAGCGTTTTACGTATTTATTAAACACTAAGCTTTCAACTCTTTGTTTTCGATATGAAGGGCAAAATTGACTTTAATTTCTTTGGTAAAGATAATGCAAATAATTTCATACATCCTTCTATTTACCTATCTTCCTTCTTCTCAGAGCACACGCACATTAAACAATTAGGGCTAGTTTTCATTTATAGCTTGCGATTTGGGTTAATAGAATATTGAAAGACGTGTCTCACTTACCTTACAATATAACACGTTCTTCAATTGGCTGACCCCCAAATCGCAAATAAAGCCAGAAACGCAATCTTGCATGAAAATCAGCCCTTAGGTTGCAGCAAAATATCTTCTAGCAACTATACAAAACAGCAAAAGTCAATTTTACGTAGGCGCGAAAACTTTTAACATGACATTTTTTTTACGTGGAAGTGAAAATGGGAGTGCGATGTACTCTCAGAACTCAATTTTGTAAGCGAAAATCATGTTTTAAAAACTCAACAAAATTGAGCTCTCTCATACCCATACCTGGTAGCAGGCGGTCCTAAATGTCACTTATCTGCGTAATTTACAATTCGTTAAATTTTATAATGAAGAATGCACTTTTAAACGCAAGTGTATTTTATAGTAGTTAGTAACACTCAGTAGGATTGTTTCAGATATCTACTCCACATTTGCATATTTTAATCATTAATTATTCTTGTTTTTCAAAATTTACTCCCGGACTTGACAGCTCGCTAATTAAAAAATAAAATTGAGCTTAACTCTTGCTTGTCGCCCCTTTCCCTGGCTAGGAACACAAATATGTATAACGGAATGCCACAGGGCATTTGCCTTTTTCTTGGATGAAAAAAAATAATAGTGGGGTTGGCTTCGACGAGATACCTACAGGCGCAAATAAATTAATTTAGTTTAAGAAGAAGAAGAAAAGAAGGAAAGAGTTGGCTTTTTCTTAGCGACCCGTTTACCAGACAACACAACTGGAGATAATGAAGTCATTGCCTAAGGGCCAACGCCAATTTAGTTTAAGAAAAGAAGCAGAAAGGGTAGAGATGAATATTTTTTTGAAAACGAATTAAAAAAATGAAACTATTATTGTTGATCATTGATATCAATGCAAGAAACTTCAAGTACCTTTGAATATGACACACAAATAAGTATATTTAGTAATTACATTAGTTTGATTAACAATTAACTAACTAACATGAATTTAACTATTTTGCTGACTTGTGTTGAAAGAAAAGAATGGCATGGTGGCAGATCCAATGTTTAAAGTTTAACTTGCTCCAACTGTCAGATTTTGTTACCTTGCGGTAGATCCAATGTTTAAAGTTTAACTTGCTGCAACTGTTAGATTTTGTTACCTTGTGGCAGATCCAATATTTAAAGTTTAACTTGCTTCAAGTGTCAGATTTTGTTACCTTGCGGCAGATCCAATGTTTAAAATTTAAGTTGTTGCAACTGTTAGATTTTATTACCTTGTGGCAGATCCAATATTTAAAGTTTAATTTGCTCCAAGTGTCAGATTTTGTTACCTTGTGGCAGATCCACTGTTTAAAGTTTAAGTTGCTGCAACTGTTAGATTTTGTTACCTTGTGGCAGATCCAATGGTTAAAGTTTAACATTAAGGTTGTTGCGGTATAGTGGTGTTGGTTACAGAAGATAATACTTGGACGGGTATTGAAACATTTGACTAATGCTGACTGATAAATACATATGTGAAGACTTTAGTTGTTTGTTTTAGGAATAATGCTGATGGCAGAATGTCGCCTTATGACATAATTATATATTGAACTAACACACATTTGGACGTCTACTAGGCCGTTTGTTGTATCTTATTGAAACTAATGTGAAATATACGGATTTTTGTAGCTAGGAAACGTGCTTATTTTAGTTGGACCTTTGAATTGAAGTAAGGCTTTTATTGAGTTACTGCTGATATACATTTGAACGTTTACTAAACCGTTTGTTGTATTTTATTGAAACAAATGTGTAATATACTGGTCTTTGAAGCTAGGAAAGCGCTGATAAATTGCACAAATGTTGAACATAACTTGGTGTTGACATATACAAGCACTGACACAGAAACAAGAACCTATTGTACTGAATAAAATGTAATTTGACTAAATTTGCATAGAAAAGCTCCCGAAAGCGCTGGTAAATTGTACAAATGTTGAATATAAGTTTGTATTGAGATATACAAGAACTAACAGAGAAACAAGAACGTATTGTATTGACTAAAATGTAATATTGACGGAAATAGTACTAAAAGCTGCCGAAAGCGTTGGTAAATTACAGAAAGATAGCATACATGAGCAAAATTATTGAATATCGTTGAGATATACAGAAAATGAGATAAAAGAACATGTGATTTTACTGAATAAAATACAA
>JAGDQP010007294.1:0-39743 GCA_022664845.1 Lepisma saccharinum
TTTATGGATTCTACAATTAACACTAATTACCAAAGCTACAGAACAACGAAAAATCCGCTAGTGACACCTTAAATCTCAAATGACACTCCTTTCAGAGAACCTGGAGTGGGTGTACCTCTTTGTCAAGAACGCGCGATGAATTGTGTCTGGCCGTTCCTACACAACATTTCTTGGCCAAAGAATGATGTGTCTTTTACAAAATAATAGTCTGTGATGCACGAAGAAAGAATTGAGAACTTCAAAGTTTATGTTACTCACTGTTACGAAGATGGATGTAGTCTGGTGTAGTTCCTGTGTAGTTCTTGTTGGAGATGCTGGTCACCTTCCAGAGTTCTCAGCTGATGATCGCTGGTTAATTTCCTAGGATGAAACCCCTTCAGTTGACCTGGTTCAATTTTGAAGACAGTTGTTGATTGAAGATGAAGCTGCTTGGTGTGGATAATTCTCTTCTTGTGCCGTTCCCGAAGAGTTGCTGGTTGCAACTGACATTCCTTTAGTGTGTCTTGTAGAATCAGGATTTCGAAAATTTTTGAATAGCTGATAATTAGCTTGACCCTTCTATAAAAATTGATCAGTCTGTCACCTAGAGAGGGTAACCCTAGTATATATGCATAAAAAGAGACTTCTGGAATAGATATGTATAAGAAATGTAGAGACTGGGCTTTGCTGTTCCCAGTTCTAAGGACTTTCAGAAGTTAATGTGCAACAGAGACTAGGTTTAGCTGGTCCTAGTTCCGTAAAATTTTCAGAAATGGGAAAGTTCTAAGTTCGAGAACTTTTATTGGACTTTTCAAATTTAAATCTATGATTATATTCAGCTTTGCGAATCCCACCGCTGCCACCAAAAGTTTTATCTGTAGTAGAACGACAACGTCGTTCTGGAAGAAATACTTATTTCTTCTGTTCTTTTTGCAGTAAATCCCTTATAGAGAAAGCTGAATAATTTGTTAAGTCCAATATTTGATACACAAATATAAGTTTGTTTTAGTCAAAATTTTGATACAATAAAAGTATTTATAAATACAAATATAAAACGTCTCAGAGGTCTTACTAATTATTATAGATGTCAAATATATGTTCTCTTTCAACAAAAGAGAAGAAAATTAAAGTTCCAAAAAATGTTGCAATGATTGTACTTATATACTACTGAGTCCAGAATTTAAAGAATCTTGTACTAAAAGAATTTCGTTTGTATTCTATCAGGAGTCAAAGCTTAGTGCACAAAATGTATGTATCAGCCAAGAATTTAGAAGGTTTATACTTAACGTAGATTTCGGTCTCCCTCAGCTAGGTGACTACCAGAAGTTCTGTTAGTTTACCGTAGTTGGTTCAAGGAAGAACTGATAATTCGGTTTAAAATCATAGAGCTTATATACAAAAAGAAATGCACATTAAAGTCTAGCTATAACCACCTGAAGACTACAAATTTGAAAGTAAACCTTGAATCTATTCTGGATAAACTAGTCTACAGAAAACAGCTTCACAAAATATAGACAAAAAGATTAAGTTATCTGTCGAGACAACATGGAGACAATTCTGTATACAAAGATTATTTAGTGAGAACAATATGTTTTTAGGTTATATCTGGTTACATCCAAATGATACCTTTACTTTGTCACGTAGACCTCTGAACAAAATAAGACAATAATAAGTATTAGTTTAAAGATAGATCTATTTGTCTGTTGCTTGTAAGCAACTATGAGGTTTTAGTTATCTTTACAAGCACACCAACGATAGAAATACACTTTAGGAATAACAACTTTAGATATGATCTGATACTACTTCTGGTGTTATGAGCAAATTCTCACGTAGACAGTTTACAACACACAACTAGGTAAGCGACCTTTTCAGTCAAAACAAGTTACTATCTAATGACCAAGTATTGTGGTCATCTTGGCTCTGAAATTTACTGAAAAATATACAACAAGTTTCTTAAATTTATACAAGTTCATTTTAACTTCTACCTACCAAAAGAGTATTTCAATGAAGAAATAAAAAAAATAAAAATACAATTTTAAATTCTATATTACATTCATCTGGATTCTCATGATTCTGGGTATAATTTTCTCTTCCCTACACTTCTGCAAAAAAAACTCACTTGCTGCTCCATGTTGATTTCTTTTCTTCTATTGTTCTTCCACTTCTCCACAGCCCTTTTCAGCTTTGGGCCCATTTCAAACTGACATTTGTCAGATTGAAATTTAATAAAGAATTAATTGTCCTTAAATTGTAAATGTAAACAGTGATGTCGAAAAAACTTCATTTTATTTTGGTTAAAATATATGTATGATTTATGTCGTTTGTTTATATTACCAAAAAATAGGGGGAGCCTCATGATGTTAAGCAGCCCCGGGGCCCCAACTACCTACGGTACGGCACTGGTTTGATGGCCAGTTTTTCAAGAGAATCAAAAGGATATTTTGACTCGTATCAAATTTAATGAAAGCAGTCGTGTACTTAAAGTCGTTTTGCTCTGGGCATAAAACTATTTAACATGGGATCAAACACTATGGCTACCAACTTAGTTCTCCCATATGAAAATATGACTTAAAGAATATTAAACAGTTGAATATGCGAAACAAAAACGAATATCTTCCCAAACAGGAGAAAAAACTGAGAAAGCCAACAAATATTTTCCCGGTATAAATCCCATCACTACTATTAATCCATACGAAAGTTGTTTGTCAATAAGGCCCAATGGAACTAGATTTTCCTGCCTTTCTCCTTCTACATTGGTTATTCAAATTTTAGTACAGGTAAATAGTAAATAACTTTCACATACTAAAGTCTTTTTCGTACTTTATCGAAATTGATACACTAGGTTGTTGTGCCCTAAATCTTTAAGATAAATAGCAATACACATTCGTATTGAATTACTCCATAAGTTAGAAACCTTCCCTCATTGCTAGTGAGTAATCCAACGACATCTGCCATATGCTTTGTGTACTGCACAACTTTCCCGAAATAACCTGAGAAATTTGTATCTTTTAGCGGTGTCCTAAAATTTCGAAGAGCGATTCTTTTAATTTTGTTTTCTGCGTCCGCCTGTCATTCACCCTAGCGTCTCGGTGTGAACAGGTAGAGATAAACTGACTTCAGAAATGACAAAAAGAAAGTGAAGCAAACTGACAATTGTGAAATTAATTGGAGAAGTGTTAAATAATGATACATCGCTCTGAAACGTAAAAAAAAGTTACTTAACCAAAGTCCGTCAGTACTGAACTGGATTGTTATAAGGTCCTAAACTAGTTTGTAAGCTTAAGGACAAGACCTATAGTTTTTGTTAAAGTAGACTCGGAACCACTGCTTTACTTATCACCCCCTCTACCAGATTTAAATCTGAGAGAAGGCACACTGAATGCTAGCGGTGCTCCTAACAGAGGACCCAATGCAGTCACTAGTTTGAAGGGTGACGTCTCTCGGCTCGACGGGGCACGTAGTTAAAACATTATGAGATGACGGCTCTCGTCTGATGACACGAATTACGTCTTTCCACTACAAGTTCCTGAGAACAACAAGGCAAATATCCACACGGTAGTACGACAATCGGAATTATAGTGTCGTAGACGTACAATATTGTAACATGTGAAAAGATAAGCAAGATATGAGAGTGTTGTTGTCGTACACGACTATGACACACATTGTAAGGTGTGGAAACAATCTCAATGGACAAATCGCCAAAAAATATCTTAATGCAATATGATAGGCGAAATTATTCGAAACATATTGCACTCAATGTACAGTATTTTGAGGTAAGATTGTCATCCGATTTTTATCGTGGTGTTACCTTCATGTGCTTCACCACATCATGTGTGGCTAATACTTCGTGTTTGTTTTAGGAGAGGTATGATAATACAAGAATAATTTAGCATAGTATACTTTCAAATCATGTTTGTTTCATATTTGGTATAACAATATCACCAACCAAGTTACAAAATTATTTTTATAAATTGCAATAACCCTCTCGGTTAGTATCACCGGGTGGCAGGACGATCTTGTTAAATTACTGATGAAATTTTTCCTTACTTGATATTCTAATGTTATGCAAATTCAAACCTAAAGATATTGTACTACAGAAAAAATGTCCTCCTATCTAACGATGGAAACCGACAGTTTAGAATAATCCTAAAAGAGAAAAAAATACAACTGACATTTATTTCTACCAAGCACCAGCAACGATCATTTTACACGAGCTGTTCAAATTTAAAATACGTTTTTTTTTTTTAAGGAAATTTCGTGATCTGAAGTACTACCGAACGTTTTCTAAAAGACGGTTGCTTTCAATAGAAAGGATCATTCTTTTACGAGTTTTTCACTGCAGTACCGACCTCCAACAAGCACAATAAATGATCACTTCTATAAAGATTCGAGGTAACTTTACACCATGAACTAGTACAAGGCTAATTATTACCGGTATTTGAGTTATATGTACCACACACTAAGTTGAAATTTAGTTCCTCTACAATAGTAGCTATCTATATGTGGGGCGATCAGAGACAGTGGAGTGATATGCAAATACCCAAGATTGAAATAAGCCTTGTACTAATTTTGGTACAAAGTTACCGCGAATGAAGTATACAAGAGAGTGTTGCCTGAGTATTTAACCAAACTTTCTATACTAAAATCATATATTTTTGCTTTCTTTCTTTTTTTCGGTGTGGAGATGGCCAAACAGGTGCGGATCTAGGATATCTGGATCCGCCACGACCCGAATTCGTGCCCTAATTTCGAATATCGTAGTGCTACTAGATCGTGCAACTTTTTTTTTTTAATTTGGATCTTTCAGCCATAAGATATGTTTGCTTTATTCTTAGTGTACGTTCGAATAAATACTTAATCCTCATTCAGATTTACGCATGCGTTTCAATTACGATTTTTCAGATCGGATTCACTCGAATAATTTTGTGACATTTAAAACAAGTATGCTATTAAAAAGTGTAGCAATATCAGCTATCTACCGGTACAGTGTCGATCTTGAGAGTGCTTTCAAATCAACTATGAGATTTTTGTAATTACCTATTACGTAATGAATTTGACATTATAAAGGTTTCAGTGTCATAAATGTAAATATTTCTTTACAGAGCAAGAATAAATCTGGAAATATAAACTTACCTTTCAGTTAGACATTGTTTGTTGAAGACAGCTGCTATAGAAGGGCCTAGAGAAAAGAATAAAAACTATTTAAAAGGTCACACTTTAAGGTATCTATATAAATTTATTATTATTATTTTTTGTACCTATTACACATTTTTTACTATGATGAACTACAATTTTCTTTGTATTTTATTACTTTAAGCTTTGCTTGATTATCCTTTACACTTAATTAGAGTATCAATAGCAGCTCAAATCATTCATGAAAAGTAAATTCTGCCCCATCCCTGTAAATTCTGTATATGGGTAAGAAAATTTTTCCATACAAATAGGTGTCTCGAACTAGGGCTTGTCTCCGGGAACGTATTGTCGATGTATATACGTGATTGGTGTGACATGTAGATGTGTCATGACTACAGAGGTAATCATATCGAACATACTTCGAGACCTTCACAATTGGTGTTTTGTATGGGCACGTTTGTCTCACCTTGTAATACACTGTACAGTGGGGTGAACCTGGACAAGCATGTAAGAAAGCTATTGAGCCTGATCAACTTTCAAAGTACACAGAAGAAAATATGTTGGGAAATACAAGAGATGTGGTGGTAAGAAGTCATTAGAAATTGTAGCAGAGAAGTACGGAATTCCGAAATCTACGAGTATGTTACACTGGTGAACACGATTTTTGCAACACGGAGGAGGGAACGTGTGTGTCGAAGAAAATCTAACACCCCGAAGGCAAATATGTGGTCAGAGTGTATCTACCACACATAGTTTAGCTGTAATGACGGCAGGTAGCTCCACATAACAGACTGATCAGCAGTGCAGCATGACGCGCGTTAACGCTCCCTTTCATGCCCTCCACATTTTTTTTTCGATTTTTGAAAATTATGGAAAAACGAAAATCAATACAATTTTGGAAAGGTAGGTGCTTATGGAACTCTGTGATATGAAGTTAAAAGTGAGTTAAGGAATTCGATCCTGGTTCAGGTATTTGACTGCTCAGCTCTTTGGCTGTCAAATATCTAAGCTGAAACACTTTATATCATTTCATTGTTTAAAAATAATTCATATTACAGAGTTCTATCAGCACCATGGTGACTAATTTCCAAGATTGTAATATTGCCTTTCGTCTTTCCACAATTTTCCAAAAATCGAAAAAAGTCACGGAGGAGCATGAAAAAGGAGCGTTAAAGATGGCAATAGTATACGAACGCTCACAGTGTGCTGTTGTTACGCGATTCATAGCTCTGTGATACTGTACTGTGTTGCAGACGGGGGAAGGACGCTATAAACACGGAAGAGCGTCAATCACCCAAACAAATGGTGTCTTGTCTGTGGGAGTTGACATTTAAATCGCAACAACATTTAACGACCCTAGTGAAAATATTATATGAGCTATATTTTTAGTGTGAAGTAAGAAAGCAGAATAAGCGCTTGGTCCTCCTGGTGTTCGACCTGCATGAAAGGGCTGACATAGTGGGAAAGGGCTCACGACGTATGAATTTTACAGTACCTACGGTATGGCGTGAAGCAAAATGTCAGTTATCGGATTGTAATTTCTTCCTTACAAAGATAAAGGGGTTAAGCATTAAATCAAAACACAGAGACCAAATATACCATCGAAAGTGCGACTACTTCAGCACAGTGAGGACTTATCAGTACCACAAACAGGGTTGTAATGGAGGTTATACACGGGTATACGGAGTATACCCACCTCAACATTTTAGACATCACCGTATTCCATCTAAGGTTTATGAAATACGCAGGTATACGCTGCATAGTTCACCGTATACTCATCTCATTACTTCAAATACTATTTGTAATCTATGCTTGAATTGAATACTTCTGAGAATAAAAGACAAAATAGAAATTGTGAGCTTGCCTGTCTCGCGTCTTCAAGTATGGTATCATTTTAAGACTTCTATCTCAAAAAGGAAAACACAAAGATTAATTTCTGGTGCTATACAGTATACACTGAAATTTTCTGTTAAGCCCTTGAACCTTACACACATGGTTTGTCAAATGTTTTGCTTCAAGTGCCGTTCTTTGTTTAGTGCCGATAGTGATTTATTTGTCAAACATGTGCTAACAATAAGAGATGATGTCCTGATGAACGTTTACGAGCGATGTAGATGTTGATAGGTCATATAAACATGTACGCGGCTCTCTATTCCTGTCATAATTGTAATTGCATGACTTGTCCTGATTGGCTACATTTGTTGCTAGCAGACGCTGTCGTTTTCCATTGCTAGTGTACATAATAATGTCTCGTATTGAGGTACTACCAAGCCGCCGTAGCTCAGTGGTAGAGTGTTAACGTAGCATTCGGGAGGCCGTGAGTTCGATCCCAGCGGCAGACCATCCTCACAGGTTTTTCCAGGGATTCCACCAGCCAAATGCCACGGTGGCACCTTAAACATAGGCCATGGCCGACACCTTTCCGAATCCTTTCCCTCCCGTATCCCGGCGTGAGCCTTAGTTGGGTAAAGGCAATAAGTAAAATTCAAATTCATATTAGGGGACTCTTTGGTAGTATATTGTGTAGTGCGTATTGTGCTTAGATCAGGAGCGTCATGTTAAAGAGCTTCCTTGAAAAATTGTTAAAAAGAAAAGGCGATACTTCTGTAATTTGTGAAGACGGAGAAACGAGCAAAGAGGTAGTAATCAAAAAGAGAGAATTCAAGAGACGAACGCATCAACGAGATCTTCAAGACAAGAGGTAATTATTGATTTGAAAATGAATTTCTAACTTAAAATCGTAGTCAGGCGCCTAATTACAGGGTGGGTGGGGTGGGAAAAGTCCAGGGACACAAGAGTCAGCACTAGGATATAACCAGCACCCTATTGGACGGTTACTGTGTGCAAAAATAACTTATTTACCTGCTGTGCAAAGTAGTAAATGGGATTCAAGAGGCTCCCTTCTTCTTTATAATATTGAATACCACCCAAAAAATATCTAAGAGAGATCAGCTAAGTGAAATTTTCCGTTACTGTGATTCAAAAAGATGAGAACAGAATAACAAAAGGATTGGAAATTAATTAATCTTTTCTTGGTTTAGAAACTTAATCCAATCTTATGGACCTTGAGTTATCACGCAGTTTTTACCTTAATATTGAAATGGTTCTTTGTAAGATAATCTTGTTGTGACGAAAAACTGGAACTGGAACACTGAAAATTATAACTTTCTTTGCTTGATGATTTTCCAATGAAAAATACTGCAGACAATCAACGTCGTTTCAAATGAACTTTAACCCAAAATCATGGATTTATCAATAGAAGAACTTCTACAAAACTATGCCTGTGAACTATGCCTGTCACAATTGCCAGGGAAGAACTTCCATTTTCCAAACTTAAATTAATAACAATAATAATAAACTATCTTATATAGAAGCACAATGGTCCAATAAATATTGAAAGAATGAACGCTTCTTTCCATCTAGAAGTCTATGACTAGGAAGCTGTACTTTGAAGAAGTGATAGATAAGTTTGCTCAAATCAAACAAGAAGGAAACAATTTTAAGGTATTAAAAATTATGTTATATATACAATATTTAAGTTAGTTCGTTACATTTAGAATTGTATATTTCTAATATGCGGGCTACAAAAATTATGAAGAAATATAAAATATATAATGCCACTGATCGTAGTATTGCTATGTAAATATCAGTGTTGAATCCGGGAGGGTGAACGAGGCAGTTTCCCCCACCCGGAAAAGCATGGCATTAATCTCTGGCAAGAAAAAGAAGAAATGTAACCTTAATGTTCTCTTTCTGTTGAGTTTATTTATGGGATTTAGGTGACTTAACCACGTGTAGGGGAGGAGAGATAATGTTGGAGGATATCGACCAGGATCTAGTTTGAAGATACCAACCATCCAAGCATTTGTTTGATGTGATGAGGAAAACCTGTCAGAATTTACACCTGCAAAGTTCGAAAGTGCGTACCTTCACACTGCTGATCCATAGTTCGCGACGTTACGGCTTGGTCAACGAGGGATGGGCACGTTATAGTTGTAGTAAGGGGCGATCTTGAAAATATTATTACAAATCTAGTAAAGACACACACAAATAATAAGCGAAAGGTTTCGTTACAACGAGCGAAGCGTATACCCACCTAAATATCCTTGACGGCAGTACAGAAGTGGGAATCTGACGGAGCTATTTTTAATGTGAGCCAAGTACCTCGTCCTGCGAACAACATCTGATAACGCAAGATGATTTAAACGACATTGTTGGGATTTGAAATTGTCAAAAACAATTGAATTGAATTTTTAAGACCTTTAGGCGATTTAGGCCGGATGGAAGATGTTGGTTGAATTGGTGCAATGAAGAAAATGAGAGAAAACGGGGGAACCCCGAGGAAAACGCACGCACATGGTGCTTGTCCACCAGATAGCCCACATGGACTGAGCGGGGAACGAACCGACGACACAATCATGAGAGTTGAGCGCTCCACCATTGAGCTACCGCGGCCCCATTGTCAAAAACAAAGTCAAACTGTTGTCGTAAGTGACCAATACAGTGAGCGTTTTCACCAAGACATCTCTGCCATACAAACAAGCTACCAGGGACAGAAGGACGATAGGAAATCCACAACTCATATTTTAGATACGTTCAGTGGTCTTTGGATTTTGGTATGCGTGGCACACAAAATCTGTGCGTGATGGGGACCAAGTAATTGTCTCTCTGGCTTCAACATGCAACGTTCTATTCGGATCAGATACATTCCCTCGTGTGCCAAGCAAAAAGTTGAATTTTGTTGCCCAGTATTAATTAATAAAGTGGATAGAAAAGTTCCAAGCAAGCATGCGGGACAAACTGCTCTTCAATAGGAGGATGAACAACTTAATATTTACATGTGCTGATTGGGGGTTTCCTCTACAGTGCTCAGATGGACAGGACATTGTACAAACATTCCTTAGTTGGAAGTGGAAGCTGTCACAATAATAAAGATTGCGCGCATGTCTTTTTCTACCATTTCTTTTTGTTCCTATTTATATTACATTTTTATTTCTATTGTTATTTTTATTGCTATTAGTATAATGTAATGCTGCAAGTTGAGTAGCAATTTTCTTTTCTATTTGGAATTCCAGGTTTTCGCCTTTTAGAAAATGTTTTATTTTGGCAGGCCCGTAGCCAGCCGAAAACCTTGGGGGGGGGGGATTTAGGGGAGTTAGTCGATATATCAGACATATTCTTTTTTGGAACGATTATAATTTTTAAAAAAATGCGTGGTTGCATAACAAACACAGGTAAACTACATAGATTTCAGTGAATTTACTGTACTTTTTATCAGTAAAAGAGACTGTCATTGCCCGGTTAGATGGGCCGTTTATCATCTGTACTCATACGGAAAGTAACGGAGAAACGGTAACGTGAAACGGCTAGATACATTAGACCTGATTTAACCCAGGCCCGTCACCAATCAAAATATTTTGAAGGGTGTCACCAGTTCTGATAGTTGAGAGAATCAGTTGCTTGATCTGATCAAGCATATGAGCCAATATATTACGCAAAACTATCACACTATTATTCAAAACTGATCTACGAGCATGGCATTATTATTTCCAGAAATTTAAGACAGCTAAAGCTTCGAGACAACCAGACCAGCGTCGGTTTCGATACTAGCCTACATTTTCGGTTGCCAAACGAACATGTGATTTGACTCAACTGATCATTGGGAAATCGAACCCCGCACAAGGTTCAGTGGAAGCTACTTGTGTACACTGTAAAAACTGTACCGGTACCTCTGAATTGGGAGGACAATCAATTTTGTACTCCCAATTTTTTAGAGACAGTGGCGAATCCAGGGTTGGGTTTAGAGGGGCGATTCTTTGCCTCCCAGTTCTTGGGATTGAACAGATCAATAGAAACAAGAACGAAGGTGAAATATGAATTCCTGTGCCCGTCACTGATTCTAAAAAATAGGAGTACATTATACTACCTATTTTTCAGAGGCATTGATGGGCACAGGGATTCATATTTCACCTTCGTTCTTGTTTCTATTGATCTGTTCAATCCCAAGAACTGGGAGGCAAAGAATCGCCCCCCTATAAACCCAACCCTGGATTCGCCACTGTCTCTCAAAAATTGGGAGTACAAAATTAGAATTTCGCACTCCCAATTCAGAGGTACAGTTTTTATAGTGAAGGTTTTCTAGCTAGAAGAACTTTGCGCCTCATAAATAATTCTGGACCCCAATTAGTTTTTTTTTTCAAGCTGAACTGCTACTACACACGATTTTGGATTCCGCATTGTGGCGTTTGTCCGTCTGTCTGTCACAAGCCAAATATTAATAGATGAAAGTTTTCTTTTTTTATCTTTGTTATTTGGTTCTTTCATTTATTTACGAATTGAATCAATGCTTGTTTGTGCTGTTGTTGGTAGCTGTCTTTCCTTTGACCCATTTTTTTTTTTTTTTTTTGTAGAAAATAACATAAAAAGAGGATTTCATTTTCTCGTGTGTAAAAGTTTTGTAAATGTCCTTAACCATGATGTTTTTATAAATCCATTTCGTTAAATTGTTTTTCTGTCATTTTTTGCTAAGTATAGCAAGTTATAAATCTGCTAATTTGTTTTCAACTTTTTTAGCGTTTCGCCTAAGCGGCAGGTCCTTTCAGGCCGGTTTGTTCTTCTCCATGACTCTATTTCTCCTAGCCACGATTGGACTAAATACACAGATGTCAGTGGAGAATCTTTATTGTACTATTTGTTCCTGAAAACAGGGTGAAATGTTGTTCTTTTAATTTTTATTTTCTCATTTTTTTTAAATATATCTTTTTTTTGTGTGTGTGTGTGTAAGGAGTTGAACAATCCCATAGTGCCTAAGGTGTTTTTGTACTTTTATGTGTTAAACCATTCCTATATTTTTAGGGAAACTTTGCCGAGTTCCTATGGAGGTATCAATTGATTGTCCCAGGTAAAAATTGGCTTAATGATCCCAGAGATTTTTGCTGTGTTAGCTGCGCTTTTTATTGAACAAAGAAGTGAAGTTGATGCTGTAGGTAGACTGCTAATTTATGGAAATGAATACTTCATGTTTATTTTAGATAATATTTTTATACTAGGTGTACCGGTTAATAATGCGGATTTGGAAACAAAGAAAACAAGATACGTTGAAGAGAGACTTGAGTTCTTTATTCAAAATAATGTCCATCACTAGCTACAGATTTTCCCCTTCTTTCTGGTCATTTGCTGACACCATCCCAATAGAACTTTGCTGGCTTGGAGGCAAAATATTCAGAAACCCACTTTTTCACTTTTTCATACGTTGCGAAGTGCTGCTTACACAGCGCGTGTGCCATCGGTCGGAACAAATGATAACATGAAGGAGCAAGATCTGGTGAATAAGGTGGGTGGGTTAATACATCCCTGGCAAGATCTTTTAGCGGTCTATAACTGGTTTTGATGTGTGTGATGATGCGAAGCAAAATCACTTTGCCGTGTCTTGTGGCCCATTTGCGGTCGTTTGACAATCAACGCGTGATGCAAATTGATTATATATTATTTATTGTCGGTAGCGATCACTATTAACGGTTTTACTAGGTTTTAGAAGTTCATAATACAGCACACGCTCCTGATCAAACCAAACACCAAAGCGTGTGGAGTTCCTGTGTGTGTCTTCTTGCCGAAGCGATTTGGCCTTGCAGTCGATGTTGATGGTTGACGATCAACCCATGATTTTGTGCGTTTGAGGTTCTCAAAATATACTCATTTTTAATCGCCAATCACTAGTTTATGCAGAAAGGACTTCGGTTTTCCTTTCGGTTAGTCGAGGTGGCGCCCATTTTTCTTCCTTTAAATTTTTTCCCATTGCTTGTATACGATGGTAAATTGTTTGCTGAGCAACCTTTAATCGTTCTACAACTTGCTTTTGAGTTTGACACGCATCTTCCTCCAATAATGCTTGCAATTGTTGATCTTCAAACTTTGTTGGTTGATCTGGGCGTTCCTTGTCTTTAACATCGAAATCACCACTTTTAAAGCTTTCCAACCAGCGTTCACGCGTATCTTGAGATGGAGCATGTTCATCATAAGCTTCCTGCTGTATGCGATAACTTTCAGCAGCACTTTTCTTCAAAATGAAGTAATGAAGTAACACTTCCCGCAAATGCTCATTTTTGGCACGAACTTCGACATTTGTTAGCGTCAAAATATCTCTGATCTTAACAACTTCGTACCATTTGACTTACCTGGTTTTCACGCTTGTTATCACTACAAGAAAATAGCATACATATCACAGCGAATCTAAAGCACTCGCCAAGCCAACGCCACCTCTTGTAAAAAAATCGCATTACTAACTGGTACACCTGGTACACGGAGAGCATAGTCTCTTTTAAATGAAACTAACTTCAGGTGACACTCACAAACATAATATCTTAATTCTTCTCTGATTTTACAAAAATTGGCACTCACGTTCCGAACCACGCCTGATACGTCTAACGATGCCTTTTTATTATTATAAGGGATTATTTCATGTTTGAATATTATTTTGTAATATTTCTCGCATAAGAAACTTGCAAAATGAATTTACAACATTGAAAGAAGGTCGTCAAGGGCATCTTTCTGAAATTTGCTATGGGAAAGTACTTCTAAAACTATGTATAAAGTGCTGATTTTTTATTCATAATAGTTACATTCGATTCGATAATAATGGAATACCATCTACTGTATATAAAAGTATAAATTTATACCAATAATATACATTTAAGAGCATCTATAGAAAAATATTAAAATTTCATCAAGTATATGTCTGACATTTCATTTTCATACACGTATGCTAAGTACTGGCAGTGGGCTAGGTAAATTTAGGGGGGGCTTGGGGAAATTTGGGGGGATAAGCTCCCCAACCCCCCCCCCCTTCCCTTGACTACGGGCCTGTATCTTGGTACATATTCGAGTAAATGTATGCGAAAATTTGTTTCGTATGATACAATCTTGTTACACTTCATATCTGTTCTGAGTAGAAAGAAGTGCGTCAAATTTTCAGCTTCTTGTCGATCAGTGGGGTGAGTGGGGCAGGTAAATATAAAAAAAAAAAATGCATAACACGTTATGAATAATATAAATAGGTGCCTTCAGAAAGCATGAGAGGTGATATATTTCGAATTCCAGGGAGACTAACAGTTTCTATCTGAAATCTTAAAGATAAAAAAGATCTGAATTTTGTCCCACTTCACCCCATTTTACGGTATATTTATACAGTAGGAAAAGTGTACAGGTAGTTACATCGGAACTTAACATCGGTAGTTACAGGGACTAATATACTCTCCTTCCTCCGTGGTACTGCTTCACGTAAGCTACAAGAATTTAAAACGAGAGAAATTAATATCAACTGCCCACTGTTGGTTGGTGCTTACTCACGACACTTGGACCTCTATGAACTGTCACTGGCGGAAGCAAAACGAAAACAAACTACATTTATTTATATGGGCTTAATATGGCACTACACTCTAAAAATGCCTGGGTCACAGGGACAATACGAGTATTGTTAAGCGATTTTTTCAAGAATTATCGTTGTCGTAACGAAAAATATGGTCATATCAACGATGTTTGACGTTTAGGCAGTTACAATAAATGGTGATTCAGCATTGTTAATTTAGTGTTAAATTTACCGTATTTTTAACTATATTATTAACAATACTGATTTGTTAGGGTGGAACTAACCATAAATTATTGTTGATTTAAGCATATTCAAAGATTAATGTCTTGAGCATGCGTACACCTTTACCATACTTCTTGTTACGGGATGACAAAGAAAATTAGGTCGCCATATTTTTATCGCCACAACAACAGAGAAAATTCAAAGTTACTACAATCACACTAACTTTGACCTTGATGATGAGTTCTGGATGATAATTGTGATGATACAGATGATGATTAATATAATAACATTAATATTTAAATGTGTGGAGAAATTTACACATGTTTCTATTACCGTTGTGGAAATGTGTATTTGTGCTGTTCATGTTTGTGGTCAACAGATGGCACCGTTTTTTTTTTAAAAAAAAGCTAGGCACTGGAGGTTTGTTGTTTTTACTGAATACAATCGGGTTATACTTTGTCGAATTAAACGTAGGATTCTCGTTTTTATATACTGTAACGAATTTGCTTAAAGGATTTTGGAAAGAATGCCACATGAATATTTATTCTTGCATATATTAGTGTGAGTCTTATGTTACAAGTGGCAGCGAACTCGTAAAAACAAAGAGAAATTTAAAAAAATCAAAAATACAAAAATCAAACCCATAAAAACCGCAAAGTACTTAGGAGTTACCCTTGATCATAGGCTAAATTTCAAGATGCACATCAAAGAAAGACAGACAAAAGGACTCAGTACCCACAATTTACTTAAATCATATTTTCGATCAGAACTCTCACAAACCATCAAAATTTGACTTTTTACTTTAGATAAAATTAGATAAAATTATTTCATCTTTTCAGCACTGAAACAATGAAAGTAGACTTTTAACTTTATTCTTAAACAAAATAATAATATATGGAATGTATTTTATGTTTGGTTTGAAACAACCTCATGAACGCTCATGTGTTAACCCAAGAGAGAACCTTGCTTTAAAGAAAGTACTGTTCGTTTTTCTGACAAGCAAGTTTTCACTTACTTTCTCAGAAATACGAACAAACAAAATGTGATTTCTCCTTCCTCAGCCTGATAACATTACAGCTCTGTGTGTGTGAGAGAGAGAGAGAGAGAGAGAAAGAGGGAGAAAGAGAGAGAGAGAGCGTCGGAATTCTAATAAAGCAACAAAGTCGCAATAGTAACATAATGTATCGTTCATGTAAACACATTTTTTTTTCTGTTTTCTTGCATCTTTGTCTCTCAATGTCAGCGGATGTTAGGTTTCTTGCACGCGAAGGATGTCTAAAGGACATTTTGTCCTCACTCTGTAATGAGTGTGTTGTTGGAACAGAAGAAATAAGAGACAAAAACTGCAAATCAGAAAGTACATAGAATAATTTAAACTTATTATAAATGTCATGATTAAACTTGTCCATTTTAACCTTCTTGAGTTTCCATACAAAATAATATGAAATACTTTGATGCTCGTAATCTGGAAATTTCTGGAACATCAGAAAGAGAAAAGTAACAACAAAAAAGGTCGCCGAGTACAACTCGCTACTATGAATACACGCAAGTTTAAGTCCTGCTGCCAGCCATACCAACAGAGAATTTTCCAGAGCTTTCTTCACATTCCCAGAACAATATCGGTATGGAACCTAGAAACAGTTCTCTTTTTCCTCTCGTCTACATTTCAAAGGATATCTCAGGAATATCGCCAATACGCGCAGAATAGCTCAGAAGAGTTGGAAACAAATAAGGTTATACATAGCGTATGCTTTTAGGAATATTACAAGAATGTTCTTTGCTTAAAGTTCTGGAATATCCTTAGAACATTCTAAGTAAATCCTGCAAGCACAAACATCTTACACTTAGCCGTAGGGTATCCCTGGAATATCCTCAGTATATGCACTTATCCTCTACAATAAGTTATTTATAGTATGTTCCACGTATAATCCAAGGATATTCTAGGATGACCTAGGGATATTCCTATGCAAATATTCGTAGGAAATCCATAGAGCAGATTTCTTCTGCCGTACGGGCAGAAGAACGTTCGCCAATGGACTTATACCTCACGCATGTGATCAACTTAGGCCATAGCTTTCTGTGTCACCATTAAATGTAAACTAAATTAAATAAATACAAAACATAACATTGTCGTAACAGGATATGAAAGAGAGATTTTTTTTTTTATTGGTACAAAACACTATTTTAGAATGCAGTTCTTGAAAGCCTCCGTTCCAGCAGCCGGGTCCCTTACCACTGCGGTTAACTAAACATTGACATATACCGCTAGAAAGATTCCGTCAATAAATTTTCTTTGGTGTTGCTACTTTCTCAAAGCAAATGGGAAAAGCTTGAACTCCTCCCCTCCCCTCGTGAATCCAACGTACTTGAGCGGCCCAGAGAGGGAAAGGAAGACACAAGAAGTGGCAACATTTCGGTCCAAAACCGCAGGAGGTTTCCTCCATATGTTTGTCGTTTAGACGTCCGCTTGGAGTCAGAGAACGCTTTCATGATTTGAACGGTTGTATATCTTGCGGAAGCTTCTTAGGATGAATAGGGGTTGCCGCTTTCGGTAGAACACTAGTGATGATTATGGCAACGAAAGATAAAATTTACCGCGAAAATCGAGATAATCTTCAGAAGCAAGTATCTTCTGACTTCTTTTTAACGCCTGATAACGTCCTCACTTCATCTGTATCATCAAGTGGTTTGAGGGTGTTAGATCAGGACTGTATGGCGGATATAGCCTCGATGATTATTATATTAATCATAACGTAATGAGCTGAGCTCTATTGGTTTTTTTTTTTAATACTTGATCTAGAGCAAATGGAATACTGTCACTCAATGGACTTCTTCTTGGCCTGTGACTTGCATGACTATGCTTAGGTTTGAAGTTAATAAACATTCCCGTAAAAAGTGTCCTCTTGGGCTTTGAATTTTCCAAATAGTTCCGAACACACATACAACCTCTTCTCATTCAAACCAGTTGTTAATTGGAGGAACCAATTTAGTCCACGCCTTCCTTTGTCCAAGGTTGTGTGGATAATTTGCTCGGAGGTAGGGCTACTGTGGTCAAAGCGAATTCCTCAACAGTATTTTAGACAGTGATATGCCGGTGTGTGCTAATCAACTCGTTCACCCTAATTTCACTCTTCTCGGTGAATGCGGTTGATGGCCTTCTGAAAATGTGGTTGATGGCAGTATTACTTTTAGAACAACAGGGTAGAATTCTTGCAATTTGGCTAGTGGAATACAAATGACATTTCCTTTGTGCACGGAAATCCCCATTCTGGAAACTTCCAAATGGTATCAGACCTGTCTTACGTGTACGCCTTGTGATTTGGAAAAGAATATGACTAGGATTTTTTTTAACAAGAACTCCATAAACAATATACCTAGATTCCGGCAACTTCCATGCATCCAGTCGCCTGATATTTACCTGGAAAGTGCGATCCCATAAACAGAATATTGAAACTAAGTGATGTCTTATCAGTTATCACCATTACTGTTTAACATTGTATTGGAATATGCGATTCAAAAAATAAAAGAGGACAAAAAGGGACTAACATTCAATGGTTTGAGCTAACTGTTCGTATAAGCGGATGATGTAGATTTAATAGGGGACGATATAGATTCACTACAAAATAATACCGATGTCTTAATAAAATTTTGCGATGAGATAGGTGGGAGTAGAAAATCAAAATAATAACAATAGGAAAAAGAGAATATAAAGAAATAGAGACAAAACTATTAAGATTGAGCTCAAAGAAATAGTAAACAAATTTAAATACTTGGGAGTATATGTAAAAAAGCAAAAATCAAGGTCACGGAAGAAATAAAAAGTCCTCAGCAACGGGAAATTCATGTTTCTATTCAGTCCAGAAACTCATAACTTCTCGATTAATATCATCGAAGCTGAAATTGAAAATATACAGAACTGTTATTTTGTCGGTAATACCTTATGGTTGCAAAAGTTGGATTAAGACTGGCAAATGAGCATAAATTTCGACTGTTTGAAAATAAGGTTTTGAGAAAGATATACAGGCCGAAACGGGACGAAATAATAGAAGAATGGAGAAGACTGGATGATCGAGGAACTCCATGGACTGCATGACTCACCCGTCGTTATGGGAATGAAATCGCGACGGCGAAGCCTAAGACGGGCAGGCCTTATAACTCGGATGCGGTAGAAACATGGTTGGTAAGCTGGAGTGAAAGAGACAGTTGCGAAGACCAAGACGCCGCTGACAAAATTAGAAGCAGTGATCGAAATGAGGCGGTATACGCCCGTTATGATATACCGGTACTTCTTTTTGTTTCTTATCTTATACCGGCCCTTTTTGACCAAAAAAAAAACTATGTTAAACGGTATTGCTGACAATATTGCTTCGGAAATATACCGACATTTCTAAATTCCCATTTCGACCACTGGTTAGAAGGGATCTTCGAAAGGTAGATGTTCATTATGAACATTGGCATGATCTTGATCCAATAGCTAATGTTTGTTAGTGCAGTAATGAACTTGTAAGTTCCGTAAGCCCCATAGTTAGTTAGTAGCTCCGAGGCTGTTATTTGTGAACAGAGAGGCTACACGAGAAATGTTTTTGTAATATTATGAATAGGTTAGATCCACGTTGGACCAACAATGGGACTGTTCACCAAGTATTCATTGATTTTAAAAAGCTTATGATTCTACGAGGGGAAAGTTAAACAGTATGCTGCTACGATTTGTAATTCCGAAAATACTGGTTCGACTAGTGAGAATGTGTCTCAGCGCTCTTATAAGCAGAATACGGGTAGGGAATATTATGTCAGATAGTTTCAAGATTCTCAACGGATTGAAACAAGGTGATGGCTCATCACCACTACTGTGTAACTTTGCTTTATAATGTGTGATAAAGGAGAACAAAAAGGGACTAACGTTGAACGGCTGGAATTAACTATTCGTGTACGCGAAAGATGTAGATTTAATAGGGGATGATATATAGAGGCACTACAAATAACACCGAGGTCTTAATAGAAGCTTGCGATGAGATAGGTCTACAGGTAAACATAGAGAAAACAAACTATATGATAACGAAGCGAAACACAGGGAATAACGGAAATAGATACATAAAAATTAAGAATGAAATAATAGAGAAAGTAAACAAATTTAAATATTTGGGAGCAGATGTAACAAACATAAAGGAGGTAACGAAAGAAATAAAAAGTAGTTTGGTTTCGGGCAACTCATGTTTTTATTCAGTCCAGAAACTCCTATCCTCGCGATTAATATCAAGAAAGTTACAATTGAAAATATACAGAACGATTATTCTGCCCGTAATCCTTTACGGTCGCAAAAGTTGGAGTACGACCCTATAGCAGATGAACATAAATTACGAGTGTTTGAAAATAAGACCTTGAAAAAGATATGCGTGCCGAAACGGGACGAAGTGACTGGACTGGAGGATGGAGGAGACTTCATAATGAAGAACTTCACGGACTGTACGACACATCCGATGTTGTAAGAATAATGAAGTCGCGACGACTAAGATGGACAGACCATATAGCTCGGATGGGAGAAAAACGAAGATTATATTCCATCTTGGTTGGAAAGCCAGATGGAGGGAGACTGTTGGGAAGACTGGGACGACATTGGGAGGATAATATTAGAAGGGATCTTCGAAAAGTTGGTGTTTGTGATGAAAACTGGCTTGATCTTTCCTAGGATAGAATCCTATGGCGAACGTTTGTTACTGCGGCGATGAACTTGCGAGTTCCATAAGGTTAAGGTTAACAAACTACGATTATTTTATACTTTTAATTGTTCTAACATGAGATAGCACACAGAGCAGTTCTTCAGTTTGAGGATGATATTTAGAAACATCTGCTTACAAGATCTATCCCACATAGCATAGTACATCCCTGGGACGTCCCATTTAGATCCCATTAACGTCAGATTTCTCAAGCTCCCATAGCGATGTCCTAAGGACGTCCGTGGGATAACTCTGTGAGCAATACAAACAGTTCATCCCGTATGGAGGTCCCCTGGATGTTCCCCGGAAAGCCATGCGGGATTACCTACCTGGAATTTCTATAAATTAAATCGACCTTACTATTATTATTATTTAATTAATTATAACTATACGTCCCATGGATGTAAACAGGACTTAAACAGGACGTCCTACGGACGTCCCGATATCCTGCCAGGAGATCCGTCAGATATTCCTGGGACGACATTTTGCTATGTGGGATGTAAATGAGGTATCCCCAGAATGAACAAAGTCACACGAATAAGATGATAGAGTGAAATATTATAATGAGAAATTGTCAAATACAGCTTTTTAGAAATTTACTGTTCTAGGGTACTGTTGAAGAATTTCACAGGAATATTTGGAGAGTTCTAATTGTACTGTTTATTCTCTATTGCAAATACTGTAATATTTTAACTTGTTCGGACATGGAAAATTCTGGTCTTTATACCTTGATTAGGCTTGGAATATCCTTATCTGACCATGTTCTAGGACATTGTAGGCATATTTCGAGTCGAAATTTCTAGAAATATTTCGTAACACGTGCAAATGAGAAAATGACGAATAAAATGCCTAAAAAATAATAGATGAATGAGTTATGCCCACTTTCCATACGCTGCATGCCTAAAGCGCGACCAATTGAAATGGATATAAAATGAAAGTGTTGTTCGTCCTGAGTAATATGATACAATTTTTTTCCCGCCAAAAATCGTACTTGAAATTAACATTGAAGTATATGGGAGACGACACTAGAGAAAAGAAACGACCGAGACGACGTCCAAATGCAAGATGGTAGATCAAATAAAGCGTTTTTAGGAGCTACATGGATGAGGATAGCAGCAGAACCAGACATGTGGAGAGAAAAGGAGGCGGTCTTTAGTGATGAGCAAAAGCAAGACCAAGACCGTAGCGGTCTTGGTCTCGCACATCCAGTCTTGGTCTTGGTCTTGGGTCTTGCTTGCAAGAGTCTTGCAAGTCTTGCTTTTATGAAGTTTATACGTTTCATACGTAAATTTTACACCGGATATAGGGAATAGTAAAAGCATGTTACGGAAATATGTTTTAATGTAATATTGTTTATCTTCATGTAAGTGTACAGAATAGAACTACCGAAGTTCAATTTCGCTTTAATGTTAATAACTTCAATAACATTTTATTATTTTACTTGTAGTTTCCTTGCTGTTTTAGGCACACAACTATGTTTCGTAAGATTTGACAGAGTGCAATAATGGGTTATCGAAAATGGTGGCCAAAATAACTTAGACATTGAAGTTCTTACCTTGCAACAATTCATAGTATTGTGATTTCTGTCATCTTCTAGTCACTGTTCCAATTATTTACCACTCTCCGTGCTCCAGGTAAGTTCCAAAGGAATACCAAACATACACGGATATTGTGTTTAACTAAAACTTAGTATTGTTGTTTTCGTCTAAGAAGCACTCATGCCCACAAACGCAGACAATTGACGATAATGAGACTAGTCATGGCTCAAGGGAGTTCTGGCAGAAGAGTGATAGAAAGTATAATTACTTATTAATTTGAATTTGAATTTATTTAAGCCTATCAGACATCTATGACTTACGGCTTTGGACAGCAATGGGGAAGTTAGCGGCCAGGACCTTGAGTTAAGGCACCATCCCATCATTCGCCTGGTGGGACTGAGGAAAACCCTAGAGAACCTCAGCCAGGATGGCCGGGAGTAGGAATCCATCCACGGACCTTCTGAATGCCACGCCAGCGCTCTACCATCTCCCCTACGGCCGCTCCGTAAAATTACTCACGAGTTTGTGGACCAATACTTTGCTGTGGAACAAATTTATCAAAGTAAACTTGCTGAATTTGAAGTCTTTCTGAGATCAATACAAACCCATACACCTGTTACCTCAACCTTACTCTAACTTTTGCAACTCTTACGCAACTTTTGCGTTGCATCCAAAAACATAGCCCACATCTAGTAATATTCCTCCCGACTTTATCTACATGTGACAAACAATTACCAAGTATACTGCAAAAATTGTTGTTCTATTCAGATTTAATTATCCTTAGCATAACACATAGAACAGAGCTCAGTTTTCAATAACACATATCAACACAGACAGTTTATAACATCGACTAGTAGCTTAGAAAACAGACTTGGTTACACAAATCAGTACAGACTCCGAACTGACCATAATCCACCTTTATTTGAATCAATAAATCATACCACGACAAACCTAACATCAGAAAAGTCAGGACATCAGACTTCCTTTTGCCCTTTATCCAAATTATCCTTAACAGAAACTTTGTCCTTCTATTGTAAGTTTAGTGTACATTGTACAGTAGCATACAGTGTAAGTTTAGTTTAGTATGCTACAGTAACAGAGGCATGATTCTCAGATCCACTCACACGGTTTGCACAACTGAGAACACCTTCACTCCAGCGGTATTTTTACAGAAGCCAGAGAAATTCAAGTGAAGAATATAATGATTTCCTCTTCCTTTCCACGTTCTAAAAATATTCAAATAGTGTGTGTGCAAGACTCTTGCAGGCTGGTCTTGGTCTTGCATCCCTTGGTCTTGGTCTTGGTCCTGCATGCAAGACCAAGATTCTTGTGCTCATCACTCGGCTTTCATCCAGCAGTGGGTAGAAAACGGCTGAATATGATGATGGGAGACAACAGTATTCCTCGACTTCTGGAGTAGGGATAGGAGGTGACCTCAACTATCTTTTGATATGTTGTACCCTGCAAAAACTGTACGTTTGGATAGTGGGTATAAAATGAGTATTATCAATTCTCAAAAATTGTGGGTACATGCCTATTATATTGCCTATTATTCAGAGGCAGTGACGGGCACAGGGATTCTTATTTTACCATCGTTTTTTTTATTAATCAGTTCCCTCCCAAGACCTGCGAGGCAAAGAACTGCCCCTCTCTAAGCCCAACCCTGGGTTCGTCACTGTCTCTCAAAAGTTGTGGGTACAAAATCGGCATTTTGAACCCACTATTCAAAGGTACAGTTTTTGGAGTGTTGAGCTACTTAAGCTTTGTCATACTGGCCTATAGCCGTTTCCGAAAAGCATCGGGAACTTAATGTTCCTTCCCACGTACATCGATCCTCATAAGTGCCGAAAACACTAAGTTCCCGATGTTTTCCAGAAACTATTTAGGCCAGTCCGACAAAGCTTATGTAGCTCTACAACATATCAAAAGAACTCGGGAGGTCGAGAGGTTAAAGTTCTTGCTTTCTGCGCGCGTGGTCAAGGGTTGAAATCCCGCCGGAGTCCATTGAACGCAGTGTTTCGGAGCTCACTTTACCAAAAACTGTAGGTTTCGTCCTTAGAAACTCATCAGCTCGTTTAGGATGTTATAACAATGCACTCACTCAAACAACATATTAAGAGGAAGTCATCTCTAGACTCTTACCCCTACTCCAGAAATCACAAAATACTGTCGTTTTCCATATACTTCCCTTATACTTTTAAGTGCCGAAAAATGTCGATGTTTGGCGGGGAATCTTTTTTATCATATTGCTCAGGACGAAGACTACTTTTATATCCTATATATTTCAATTGGTCGCGTTTTAGGCACGCAGCCTATGGAAAGTGGGCATAGCGCTTTGCGTAAAACGAAACGTCTGATGTTTATGCAACCCAGCTACCTTCTGAGGTGTGTGGGAGAACTAACGTGACAGGAGATTATGCTTTCAAATTTATCGATTTTTCGGACTCATACGAGGTAAATGAATATTGTGAAATTTCATTACGCGTCCGAACTGTCCGGGAGTTTTGTCGAAATCGACCGTTAATAAATTACATCAGTTTTCGTAGTAGCAGGACTCTCGAAACTGTATATAACAGAGAAAGAAAACTGTATCCTGTATCTAACACTCATCTACAGTAGTACAAAAAGCATTTAGACAGTTCCAATGAAAGGGAGAAAATCACTACGAGTCTAGAGAAAGGGCATTTATTCTGTAAAGTTTTCATTATATATTCATAATGTTGGTACATTATTAAGTGTTCTTGGTTTTAAATTATCATCCGTCCCCTCTTAAATGTGAATAAAATCGGGTGACTTAGGCAGAAAATATTTGGACAGCCCTGTTTCATCGTATTAATAATTGGACGAGAGTTCTGGATGATCACCAGGGCAGTCAGCATGAAAACAAAGGCAAATGGTGTGGGAAAGAGTAAATAAACAACACTGTACATGAAAGATGCTTGATTGTCAAATTGTACCACTAAGGGAAAAAGAACTGTCGAGAAATTGGTTGTATTGTAGAGTCATACTCTACAGTGGTTAAAATTGATGATTTTTAGACATTTCAGGCTCAGATCGAATAGAGTGGGAAAGATGTTGGAAGGTAATCGCCCAGGGTCTATAGTAAGTAACATCCCAGCATTTTCCTTCTCAGGACCTTCAGATTGCTAAGCCAAGACTCTACTCAACTGAACTATACGACCATTTGGTACTCTACTGCATTTATTATACATATATAAAGAAAACAAATTACTGTTAGCCATATCCCTAGCTATGAATTAGTCTGGTATATTTGTATTTTCTTTTCCGGTCATTTAGCTGTCACCAGTGCCCGAGTCGATCTTCTATAGTTTTTTTATTTCTCCTGTCAGGGACTCCGCCAGGATTTTCAGTTGGGGGTGTAAAGTCAAAATTGAGAAGTAGTAAATGGAGTTTTGCATGGTTTCTATAGATTTTTTACCGTAAAATTTTTTAAAGTTGGTGGTGTTCTTGGGAATATGCGGGTGAAACCCCCACGGGGAGAGTGTGTCTGGCGGAATCGCTGTATCTTGTTGTTTTGTTTTCCCTCATGATTATGCTGTTACCGCCCATAAAATTCATTTTATCTTTATCCCTCATGATTCAGAACACGGTGCTCTAGTGGGCCTCTATTTATACGATAATACATAATATATTTCATTCACATTTACGTGTAAAGCTGGCTCGAATGACAATATTATAAACCAATGATAGTTATAAAACCGTACCAACACAATCATTGCTAGAATAAAGTATTGTAACGGTATTCATTTTCTGTAGAATCTAGTATATTTTCTCCCTTTAATTGGAGCTCTCCAAATAATTTACTTTACTAATTGTACTTAAGGATAGGAAGCCATACTGTATGTAAATTGTGGCTAAACGAAAATGAATCAAAAGCCTATAAGATCTTTTTTTTCCAGATGGTCGGTCAGTCCTTTTGAAATAGTGGTTTCATCATTTGGTTTCAAGAGAACAGTACCTCCACCTCCAGTTTAAAGTAGCTTCCACAGTTCCACGCCACTGTTCAACGTGTTCCCACCGGAAAATTGTTACCTGGACCCCTCCAATGCAAGGTGAAAAAATGTGCCTGGTTAATCGTTCAAGACATTTTATTGAGTACTTATCAATATGATATTGAAAATACTTACTTTTTCTCTCTAAAAAGAAGTATAGGCAAGTTTCAGATTAACATCAGTGCAAGACAAGGAGCACAGAAGAAATCAAAATAGTTTGTTAATGAAAGTGGACTATAATTTCGTCTTACTTCAGATTCCGAGTTCCAAGTACAAGAAAACAGATGAAGGCATTTTCTGAACCATGCTTACAAAGACCTTACTGATCAGATTTTATGATATAATCCAGATTTGCAATCATCACCATATTATTCTATCCTACTAGACTAGCAAACAGCACAACATTGTGTTCGTACTCCCCTTATATATAAAGAACTTCACATCTTCTTTCTATAATCTTTTGAAGAGAATAGAGATATAGGGATGAAATTAATGGTATGCACCAGTCATGACAAAAGTAATAAGTAGTCGGGATTACTTTGTGGTGTCTATTAGTTAGATTTAAAAAATAACAATAATCAGGTTACAATGTTCTTTAGTACTAGTTCTAACGGAGAAGGAAGACGACTTGTATTTAGTACGAGAAAAGCAAAATGTGGCAACGTCGTAAGAGAGAACCGGCAAGCATGCAGACAGGCTGAGTCGCGGGCGGGGGTTGGAGAGGAAGATTTTGGGAGAAGAATTATCGCTCCTCTGCCTTGAGGAAGGAATGAGAACGGAAAAGCGAGAGTGAAGAACGGCTAAAAGAGGGAGAGCGAAAAAAGAAGATCGCGTAGAGGAGAGAGAGAGAGAGAGAGAGAGAGAGGAAAAGAGGGTGAGAGAATACACAAACAGTCCAAGCAAAGAGGAGAAAAGACGAAAAAGAAACAAAAAAAAAAGGCTTTGAAGACAAGAAGAATTCTCTCGGAGCCTTATTTGTTAGCTGTGTGTCGTGGCAGATCTAGTCTTCTCGTGCTAGACTGCTAGCTAGTTTCTCAATATGTTCTTTCTCACTCGTTGAGGGTTCATCGGTTCTTTCACGACAGGTCCTGCTTTTGAGTCTCTTGTCCGGTGCGTCTTTTCACCCAATGAATTTTGAAACAAAAAAAGTGCATCCACGGGAAATACAAGTTTTTGTTCAGCAGGTTCACGCACTAATTTCGTACTACTACTATTGCCAGTAAGTTTCAGCACGCAGTACTCTAACTTCCCCCTCTGCACCTATCACTACTACCCCCTCTTACACTATCACTCACTCCAGCAGCTCCCTCCCCCCGCTACAGTTCCCACTATTCCTACAACATATTCCAGCTCAGCTACTACCCCCTCCCCTCTAGTCCCGCAGGGTAACCATGGCGACGCCCACTTCGCGGCTTTTTCTCCTAGCCACCCGTGCAGACGGCAACGTTGCCATATAGTTAGACTGAAAGTTCAAGCGTAGAGAGAAACAGAGAGAGATATGTAACTATTTTTTCAGTATTTCTTCTGCTTCCCCGTCTTCCCTCCTCTTGTTTCAGCTACCAAACACGTGGTTCTTGATAACATCAAGTGACTCATTTTTTTCCCGCCTGGCGCGCTCAACTCAGTCAGTGTCCAGAACTTCGGCGACGTTTTGCGAAGTTGGCTGCCAAAATGCAATAGCACAGGATAAGAATAAAAAGAACAAATTTTTACGTCGAAACTTTTTAAAATATGACGAAACGACTTTTAAAAAGCAGCGCGCTAGTAAGATCTGGCAACATCGCTTCTGCAAGGTTGGGTAAGACGAATAAAAAAAGAAGAAAAGAAAGACGAGAGAAAGAAGAAGAGGAAAACAGAGGCCGGTCTTGTAAGGTTCAGTGCTGTTGAGGGACCTCAAAGGACAGCAAGAACTTCGCCAGAGGGGATCGAAAAGGAGCAGCAAATAGTTGGGACCAGCGGCCGTTCTGGACTCTGGTCTGCTAGAAGAAAAAGAAGACACATACAAGAAGGAAAAGAATCGAATAGCAAAGGGAAAAAAAGGTTATACATATTAGTACTAGACGCTCTGCTAACAGACGAAGAAAAATTGTTCAAAATATAAAAAAAACAGACCCAACCGTATTTTGTGTGACAAGAGAATGCAGCAACAGGATTTTAAAAAAACCATGGACAGGTTCTGTCTGTTCGGTTGTGCTTACGAGAAGTTTTGCGTGGTATTAGTAAATCAAACACAACTCGCAATGGTCAATCTGACACTCTGTATCGTTTAAAGACACATTTATTTTAATAACTACAAATACACATTATACTTTGTTTTGTTTTTTAAATTCAGTTTTACTAACTTTTTTTTTTTTTAAAAAAAAAGACAAAATAATATGATTTATTTTAGATATCCTTTGCAAACAAAATCAAGTGTTGTGGATTGAACGATTTGGAACACTACTTCATTCATGAAAACCTCATTCTCAACGATTCATTACTATAAGGGAAAATATCTTTCAAATATTGACGCTTTAAAACCTGCTAACAAATATATGGATAGAGTTGCTGTGGAAACGATCTAAAAAAATGTTTCGGGTCATTGACCCCTCAATTAGCTGAATATATCAGGTCTACGTATATATAGTGGTCGAAGTGTGGCTTTATGCACCGATATTGCATACCGCCTCTGGTTTTTAGAGCTAAAAGCATACCGTTACTGAAACATAATGATCATGCGTGTTGTTATATATCACTTTTTGATATGTCGAGGCAAATATTAGGAAAACTTTATGTCTCTGTCACTTCGAACAATAATAATTATATTGACAAAGTCGTTTTTAGAATGAGAACCTCTTTCTTTCACAGTGAATCTCATTCAAGAAAAGTTTCGCCTTCCTTCTCCTCAAAACAGCCTAGGTGTAGTGTTGTTCACGAAACGAGATTCAGGCTTTCTCGCCTCGAAAATATATATATTTTATATTAGTACCGTGCTGTCTCGTAGGCAACACTAATTAGGAGTTTATACTGGGAGATAATGAACTGACATAAGAAATTAGTGATTGGACGCAACTTCGCAAGAACAAAAACCCTTCCCAATTGGAAATGATTTTGTCTTACTTCCTATATGTACCTTCAAAATGGGCTTGATGTTTAAGTTAGAGTGCATAGCAACGAGCCCCTTCCCCATCGCTGCTTCTATCGAGACTGGAGTATGCTCTTTCTTAATCCAAGTAACTCCCCAGTTAGCATCACAATGCTGAGTGAATATCGAAATTGGAGGCCTCTTCGCTCCAACCCCCATTTTTTAACATTTTTCAAAATATTTCAAAAACTATGAGTACTATCAAAAATGTAAGCGAATAGCGCACTAAAACTTACGAATTATTATGAAATACAATGGACAGCGATCTCAAAATCTTGCCGATTGATGAGTCCTGAGACTTCAATTAAATAATGACGTCATAATCTTTTAAAACGTATCACTCATGAATCTCTTGCACGATATTAAAGAGGTGAGTCAAAGCTACACTGACCAGTCTCCCGGTTTCCAGGGAGATTCCCCGGATTATGTCCGGCTATTTTTTCTCCCCTGTTTGAAGAATGAACATCCTTCGAAAAATGTTATTGTTTGATTTAGAAAGAAACATTGGAAAACGACTTCTATCTAGGGCTACCAGATGTATATTGGTTTTCAGGGATCCTAATTTTGTATTCTCTACTTTTTCGCTAAATCCTTGAAATGTATATGTACTGTTTTCGTTACTTCTCTTTTCTAAAATCACATTAGGAATTTTCTGATTGACTTAACTGCTTGTCATGTCTAAACTCAAAATTTATTTATTTACAGAAGGTTTCAGATACAGCACAATTTGCCATTTTACACTGAAAACATTAACAGTAAACATAACACAACAATAAAAAAAACAGCAAAACAAAAAAGGAAAACGTTACAGAGATAGTCTGTTTATACATGTTCTACAAGTTGATTAATTTACAAATATGTCAACGTTATCAGGAAGATGATTGTACGTGCTGATAATACTGTTTAGGAGGGACATTTGTACAACATTTACCCTCACTGTACGGGTGTAGAAAAGATCACTTGAGCATGTCTGCAGGGTATACGAAAGTTTATTTCACCAAGCAGCTCTTCACAAGAAACATGACCATTGACAAGTTTGTGCAGAAATATAAGGTCTGAAATTTTGTGTCTTACCTGCGGTGGTTTGATATTCAGACATTTTAGTATATCATTTTTTTTTTTTTTTGGAAGTGTGCGGAGATGAGGTACTCTGTAAGATACGATGGCAAGAAAAATATTATTACGGAGTTTAATTTATTTAAATGAGTAGGGCAGGCCATTGACCAAATAGGAGAACAATATTCAATAGTGAGGGCAACGTATGATTTATAGAACAAACTTAGGGAATGAGGATTTTTAATGTCAGTGAAGCGGTAAAGAAGACCCAGTTTTCTCATAGCAGTACGAGATATGATATTAATGTGTTCAGCAAAAGTGTCAATAATAACGCCAAGATCTCTGAAGGAGGGGACTGAGTTTATGTTACTATTTCCAATTTTGTAGGCGTAGTTGATAGGTTCTTTTTTTTTTTTTTTTTAGCGAAATCGTAAGAGAAGCACACTTTTCAAGGTTTAGGTTTAGTTTCCAAGACGCACTCCAGTTGAGGAGGCTAGAAGCATCATTTTGAACAGTAACAGCATCCTTTCCAGAACGAATTTGCCTGTAGAGCTTGCAGTCATCAGCGAATAGAAGAATATTGGTCGGGCTATTTGCAAATAAAAAGGCAGATCATCTATATATAATAGGAACAGTAGTGGGCCCAGGACACTGCCTTGAGGCACACCAGAAGATAAGGGAATAAAGTAAGAAATGGAGCCTGTGAGTGTGACTCATTGTGACCTATTACTGAGATAGTTTTTAAGAAGTGAAAGTAACTTACCGTGTATATTGAATCTTGAACTTAGTTTGTATATAAGAATATCATGCGGAAGGGAATAGAAAACCTTAGACAGATCCAAGTACAATATATCAAGCTGAGAATTTTTCCGATATGCTATTTATAGCATCAGTCATAATAACAGATAAATTTGTGAGACAAGATTTCCCTGGTAGGAAACCGTGTTATGAGGAGTTTAGAAACGGAGCTACAAATTTAGATATTATGTTTTTAATGATTTTTTTCACATATAATTGAGAGATAAGATAACAGAGAAATAGGTCGATAGGAGGACACATCATGTTTGCCTTTTCCAGGCTTATGAACTGGAGTGATATTAGCTTTTTTCCAGTTAGCGGGAAACACACCTTCTTTCGGTTAGCGGGAAACACAAATTCAAGGAATATAGATCGAAAGTATTACGAATGGAGGGGATCTTTCATTTAGTGATCCCTAATTTACTCTTCGAAACAAGGAAGAAGCTGTTGTTACGGTCGAGTGTTCTGTATTCTCCCCGAAAACACTGGAATAAATCTGTATCTGAGAGCCAGAACCGCATAAGTCACAAATCCTTGCTTGTTTTTTTTTTTTTTTTTTTAAAGAACTTCCTTTCACACATTCACACAAACTAAATGTAAATGGACAAACTACATATTAGACTCATTTCGTAACATTATTTAACATGTTTACAAAAGAATCATGCAACTATTATGTCAGGCCTTCCGAATACTGTACAAAACTGCACTAACCACGTTTTGGCCAAAATTGGACTTAAGCGGTTCTGGCTCTCTGGTACAAAAATATGGTCAATTTAGTCAAAGCGTGAGTATGAGACACATTGTATTTTCTACAGTATTGTCAATTGAAGCGTTACCTGTAATAATGGTCTAAACGACACTTCGATTTCAAGGAGAAAATTGAAAAGAGAGCAAGGACTCCACGATTGTTCAACCACCTTTATCCCCTAAGTGCTGAATACGTTTCGTTATCATTGTTCACGAACATCTTATATATTAAATAATTTAACATCCTAATAATCACTATCGATTCGTTTATTGATAATAATAAAACAAAATACTGGGTGATTAGATTATCTATGAAACGTGAGTGCGAAACAGGCCGCTGAGTCTATGTAGTTCAGTAGAAATACAATGAAAATTACTCAAACCCGAGACAAATTGCAATATACATGTTTTTGTCATATTGATAATTGTTATCATTTACAAAACACATCTGTAAAAATTCCCATTGATCAGAGAACGGGAAATGCCCCTGACAACGTCATCATGGTATCTACGCGAAGGTAGCGACTTTCTTCTCACATAACTAAGCCTGAAACTTCGTTCTTGTGTCAGATTAAAGGTAATGAATGGTGAAAAAAATCTGTATGATTTGAATATACGGGGGACATATTTAAATATGGTGGATATTGTTAAAAATATTTAGTTATGCTTGTTTCTCAATATTCCAGTAATGGCAAATAACTATGAAACTATCGGAGATAAATGAAAACATCCTGAAGTAAATGTGATAGAGCATAATCTAAGCTTTCCAACGATACTAGTATTGTTGTGATATATTGAAAACTAAGTGAGCTAGTCGAATTTATGTGGCACGGTGGGTCGTGTTTTGGGACCTTCAATTAATAAAGCCATGCATGCAAGCATGCTCAAAGCTTTCAGTGCGCATAATTCCTCAACATATAAATTACTTTGATATGTCTTACCTGTGATCACATACAGATCTGAAACCTGGGCATTGAATGCGCAAACGACTCAAAAATTCAGTTACACAAAAAGAAATGAGAGATGCATGTTAGGAATAAGCCAAAGGGACAAGAAGACAAATGAATTGTGAATTCGCTCGCAAAGGAAGGTGCAAGCTAGAATCAAGACTACGAAGAAAATGAAGTGGAGATGGGCTTGTCACATAGCTAGACGAACAGATGGAAGATGGAAAACAAATGTTCTACATTGGATTCCCAAGGAAAATAAATGATCTAGAAGACGTCCAAATGCAAGATGGGTAGATGAAATCAATTTTTTTAGGAATCACATGAATGAGAATAGCAGATGACCGAGATGTGTGGAAAAAGCAAGTGAGGCCTTCATCCATCAGAGGACAGAAGATGGCTGAAAATGATGATGACTTTATTCCTGTGTTAACTTAAAGAAAATGAATTGCTGAATGAGGTTCCTTACCCTTTCATCAGAGCACGAGGAGTGTATTTTGGGGTGTTCTTCCCAGAATGGTTTTCCAACTTTCTAGAAGTTGTTATTTGGAAATGTTAGAAACTATTGACTGGTTGGTTGTATAAATTTTTTATCTATTTGTTTCATGCATTCTTATGAATCACCCTAATATACTGTAACTTAACTTACAGGCCTAATTAGTGGATTATTTTATTTCTGAATATCAAACATTTCCTCTATTGGCAGGAGTATAATTGATTCCTTTGATTTGCATTATGATGTGTAATATCAAATTTATACTATGTAGTCAGAGGTGTGTAGGTAGAAGAGAAGGAAAATTCTAAACAACTCAATTAGATTTTGAAAATGGTGCAGATACCGCATTAAAATTAATTTAAGTATTTTTCCCGTTGATAAACAAAAACGAGTTATTCTCTTTAAGAACAGCAGATAGTATTTTCATAAAAGTTCATTGTCTTAAGTTTTCATCAAAGAATTGCCATTGACTTTTTGCCATAAAAGCAAACTTAAACTTATTCACTTATAGAAGATAATTTGAAGCCATTTCTATCATATTCACACCTCACTGGGGTTGAATATCTAGTTGTACACTTACGATAGTATGCTTCAAGTATTCTTTGTGGTGCTGGTGGTAAATCAATGTTGTTGTTTTTTTGTGCTGCTTCGTAGAAAGTAATTGAAGCAATTTCAAAAAATGACTTAAAAAATATAAAATAAGATTGCAACACTGGGAAGTGGCCCATATAGAACAGGTACATTCTAGGAATATGCTACGAATATCCCCGTGGGAATATTGGAATATCCCAAGCATAATTTCAGATATTCTTAGTACATGCGTAGAATATTCTACGAATATCTGAATGTCCGGGATGAGCGCATATCCCAAGGATATTCCTGGGGATATCAAAAGTATATTCTACGAATGTGTGGAGGAGAATTTTTCTTTGTGGATATTCTGAGAATATTCCACGAATATTCCTGAAATTTCAATCTAGAATATTCGCTTAATATTCTAAAGAGTATATCCTAGGGATATCCTTAATTGATCCCAAACATTCTGGGACATTGTACGAATATTGTGGATCTAAAAGGGATATCCTGTGCTATGTGGGGGGGGGGGGGCTGGATACCCACAGTATTTGTTTCTATTTGTGTGGATATTTATCCAAGTTTAGCGCAAATATATCTAACGAAATGGAAACATTTTGAACAATTGAACTTTTAAGAAATGGGTTGGCAAAAGTGAACCACAGCACCAAACAAGACGGTTTCGGTGACTCTGAGCAAGTCTAACCAATATCTTTCCAACACCACCTCAAGCACCTCTCCACACCCTTGTAGGTTCTGAGATTTAATTTCTAGACACAGACGGACGGACTGAGCGGGATTATAAGGTCCTTTTTGTTATAACAATTCACTCTCAAAGGACTTAAAAGGAGACTCCACATGAGCATGAGCGTAGCCAATGTAGTTTCTCGCTCATTTTTCAGCTTGCACAGCCTTCAGCTGAGCACTAGCCAATATCACAACCAAAATTTACTCCAAATGTGAGAATAAATTAGTACCTCGTTTCTCAATAAAGTCATTTTTGCTGAGTTAGTAACATCAAAACTAGAAGAAGAAAAAATAGCTGACAAACACTGGAAACACGTAGTTTCGCAGCTATATGGACAGCCAAACATGGGGTGGTTTCGTCACAAATGATGTCATATCTCGATAAATAATAAAGAGAGGTGTGTTGGCTTTGCAAATTAGAATCAAAGTTGTACCCAATGTATCTATTTCAGCATCGTTTATGATTGAAGAATACAGGTTAGATAGGTTTCTCTACCTATTGCGTAATGTCAATTACTTGATATTAAAATTCTTATACGTTAGGAAATCCGTCGATGTGCCACTCCCTGAACTTTGTTTTACTCACCTGGCACATCTTTCATTATTTGTCGTAGATATTACGTCATTTGAGACGATGTCGCTCCACGATGGGGGGCGTTTCTGTAGCTTCGAAACTACGCATATTTCCTTTTTTTTTCAAATAAAGATTTTTGATATTAAAGAAAGAAAAGTATGTGATTGGACCGGGAATCAAACCCGGGTTCGATCCCCGGTTCAGTCACATACTTTTCACTCTTTAATAGTAATTGTATCTGTACCTACAGAGGCTTGATGTACAGAAAAAATCGGAAGTTGTCTCCATTTCAACTTAGGAAAAGATTTTTGAATTTTCAATTGATATTTATGGCCTTTTGACATATTTGGATATCGGCCATGGTCTTACTTAAAGGCACCTTGCCAGCATTTGCTTGGTGAAACTGAAATCTGAAACACTGGGAAAATCTCAGTCACAATAGTTTGAATCCGCGCCTTAATGCGAAGTCCGCGACGTTACCACCTTGACGACGGGGACTGAGTCAGAGGGACTTTCTTTTTGTTTTGGTGTGCGACATTCACCCTTAAAACTGATTTTCTTTAATTCACTCATTTTTGAAACAACCTGTATAATACAGTTCCATGAATAGTTGCAAAAAAAAAGATATTATTTTCAGTTGGAATGCCATGCACGAATTTGAACTATTTTCATATAGGCGCAAGCGTGCTTTATGGATCAGTGAATATAGTACTAAAAAAATCACATAATTCTCTTACAGCACAGTAAATTACAGATATGTTTCTGGAACGTTGCAATGCCCTATTTATATTTCAGGAAATCGGGGTTCAGTGCAGATCCCCCCGTAAATGTAAGGATGACAACATTTTCTACGTTTCAAATAGAGTAAGCGGGGGTGGAAAGCCTAGTGGGGGGAAATGCCCACCCCCTAAAAAAAAACGGAAGGTAATATGAAGTGGTAACAGTAATACGATTGAGTGAAGGTGCAATTATATGCAAGACGAAGGTGACACCAAAAGAGATTGTGTGAAGAAAGTGAAGATGTACAGGCTGGTCTAAATGTGCTAAGTACAGAAGTTTTACTTGTAATGTTTTTAAACGATTCAAATTTAGAGAGACAGAATGATTATATGGTGCATTAACGAATCCAATGAATGTGGGTTGCACAAAGTAGTGTTTTGTAGTTCTGATGCAGTAGCGGTCTGCCGCCAGGCCATGCACTGTTGGAAGTTGAATTAACTGAAACTATCGTGTTTGACATAGGGGTGATTTGCCCACTAGGCATCGGGATTAATGAACCTGGGCGTTTTACGCCACGTATTCCCATTCAAGCAAAGTATAAGTGCTTCAGGCGAAAATCAATGCAACCGTACAGACTCATCTGATACAGATGAAGATAAGTATTGCGGAATCTGTAGTGGACACTATTATAAACGTACGAGACCTATGTCTACATGTGAGTGGGTCAAGTGCATTCGTTGTCAAATGTGTCTCCATGAAGTATGTACACCGTTTCCAAATATGTGTCCTAATTGCCACTCCCTATCTCAGAAGATTATGAACATTTCATTTCCTTTAATAGTGTCATATTTTTTATTTATTTCATATTTTCAGTTAGTCTAATATTCCCATAAGACTGTTTAATGTTATTAGTATTGTGCTGTGCAAAACAAACTTATATTTCACCATTAGAATGAAGCTAAACAATCTTTTTCATTTGCTATTTATTTTTCTATTCTGTATTTTCCAAGCCTGTCAATGCTCAGAAAGTAGCTGTAACTTCATGCTTTATAGGGTAGTTTTTGCAACTTGCACCAGAATATAATTTTCTGTAGTGTGAGTAACTTCTAACGTAACATCATCTCCATTGTTATGGTCTTCCACCTTGTTTGGCATAGTGTTGCTGTGCATGGGCATATTATACCCTACAACGTTGGGCATTTTACCCGGATGATGGGGTACTACACCCATATCACTCTTACTTTACAAACATCAGTGTATCTCCTACAATATCTAACACTACATAATCTAGCTTTCCAGGTAGAAACACGGAAAGATGTACCTCCCATTTGGTATGCTTTTTTCCCCTAAAGATTTCCGTTCATAGTCATAAATAAGCAAAATATAAAAAAGTAAGTATTCCACCCCCGCTTACTCTAATTGAGATATTGTTTTTGCAACGTTCCCATCATCTCTTGCGCCAGTGGTACAAATCACAAAGGTACAAACATTCAGATGTCAAATAATCAGATCATAACCAAACTTTATATATTAGCCTAGCAAAACCACTATAAATTCTTTTTTAGTATCTAACATCTAACAGGAAGGGCGTAAATAGTAATTAACGAGTGAGGTCTGACGTGCGGAGAGTAGAGTATAAGAAATATTGTGACCATTCCTAGTCGTTCTGGCGTAACTGGTAAGGCGTTAACTTACCATTCGAGAGATCCGTGATTCGAACTCTGGTCATTCTGTAGTAAACGTGCAAATGATGTTTTGTAATGATAACTCCCCGCTCCTGGCATGTAAAGTGAATGGGTAAAGATCTATCTTGAATCCATAATAGAGATACAGGTCTAACATAGTGAAGACAATGGGGTTAAGTCCAACTATTTAATATACTAATATACACTACTATCTACTTTTGATCAGTAGTGGTTGATTTTGTCGCCGTTTCACCGTAACATCATTGCAATGTCACCGCAACATCAGATTGTAACTGAGACAAAGGCGGACATTTCGCTGTCCCAGAAACATTCCAGAAAGAAACTGCAATGTTTGAGATGTTTCAGAGACTATCTTGTTCTGTTAGGAAGTAAAGGGTAATTGCAATCTCACCAGAGTCAAGACAGTAAGGCAAAACAAGGTTGCTGAACACTAATATGAAGTCAGTTTATCTCTGCCTAAAATATTTGAAACGCTAACCTGCGTTTTACAGACAGCTGAGAAAGTGAAATTTTGTGAGGACCGAAATTCTTTCTGAATTCGCTAGAAGTGCAAAGCGGTGTCTACCTGTGTCAATATTTAAAGAATTTGTAGCTGATGTGGCGCTAAAAATGGCCAGATCTTGTTACAAATTTAGCTAAACTGACATCATTGATTCAATGGTTCATACAATGTATTAAATTTCTCGTCCTTGTTTACTGACTGGAGTACAACATTGAACAAATAAGAGTTTCAACTGTTTCTTGCCTTTTACCACAAACTTAAAAATGTGGGTTGGAGGACTCAACCTGACTTACTTGAAGCGCTTGTGATGAATGAGGAAAATGATAAATGACCCATAAATCTTCTGTCATTTTAAAAATTTTCTTTGCAAGGAAGATGTGAATTTATATACTTTCCAAAATGGTTGAAGGGACCTAGCAAGCAAGTGATTAGCTTAAATAAATATCAGAAAAAGTTTACAACCTCGAGAAACAAGTTATTTTACCAAATTCCTTCTCTCTCTCTCTCTCTCTCTTCTTCGGAGACGCGAAGTTTTCATAACTAAATACATTCCTGTTGAGACTTCTGGAATGTATCTCTACGTGCCTATAGCTATTGGTAGGTGGATAACCTGAATTATAAAATTTTAAAAGACACCGAGGGTTGAGGCAGGGCAACACAGCTCTGAAATTTGGTTGTTGTTCAACTTACTATACGTTCAAAACATTCACCCCAATCCAAAGTGCTACCCCGATGAACAACACGCTCCAACCCCCGCAACCTTTATTATATTTTTCTTCTATCCCTAACCAACAATCCGGTTTTTTTTCTTCTCGCCGCCCCCCTGCAAACTATGAAAGCTACCAGCAACAGAAGCCCATGCTGCTTGATCCAAAACTGACCTTGACCCCTGAGGGTACACTGGTCAGCAAGCGTACCAAACAAAAGTCCACCGCTCAAGGGTGCATATCAGTGGAATGCGAGTGGATGTTACAGCTCCCCCTCAGACCCTTCCCCCTCGTGCCCTTTGGATTGGTAAGAAAATAAGAAAAGAAAGGAGAAAAACTAGCCTACCCTTTTCTGGTCGACTTCAAACGCATGCGCGGTTGCTTCCCCGCTGTTTGTTCTATCCATTTTCCTTCCTCCCAGTCACTCTCTCTCTCTTTGCTCTAGTCCAATTCATCTATCCTCCCTCCATACCTCGCATTCTCATCATTCACCTCTCCTTCCCTTTTTACTCCCTCCTGTCACATTTTTTTTTATTCACCTCTTTTAACTCTCCCACACCCTGCAAACTTACTGCCTAGCCTAGTACATTCTCATAGTCAATAACAATACCATTACCAACCTGCTCATACCATTACAGTACAAGTAGTTACATGCCTAATATGTTACATTCATTCTGTAATATCATTCTGATATTATTTTTTTTAAGGGCACTCCTCTCCTCCCCCTACTTTTACTTTTTTTCGAAATATTTCAAAATCTAAGAGCACTATCAAAAATTTTGGAATATTGTGCACTAGTACTCACAAATTACTACGAAATCAATTGGGAAGCGATCTCTAAATCTTGTCCATCGCTAAGTTTTCAATTGTGCGTCAATGGTCCAAATATAAGTGCAGACAGGCATTATATATTAAGAAAATAATTCTGACGAAATTTTGTTTGTTTAATATTTGATTAATTAATGTTTGACAAGTTCTCCCTAAAAGTGAAAATACAGGACAAAATCTCCTCATTGCAAGTACAAAATATCCCAAACACAAATTCAACCCAGGACAAAATCTCCCCATTGCAAGTATAAAATA